>CANNZV010004204.1:0-45513 GCA_947561585.1 Caprella mutica
CCATATATTTGTCTCTGTTCTGGTTCATCGAAACCATTCCTGTTATTGATATTCAGGCCATGGCTAAGTCTAGGGTCAAGCAGGTAGCTAAATTGCGGCACACTGACTAGGGTTAGCCTCTAGGTAACTGGAACTGTGGCCTCTTACAACAGAAACGTCATACATACAAAGCACACGGTAAAAACTTAAATTAATAAATTATAGCATGTATTGTCACTATTGTGCTTCTTTTGATAGCTATTTAACATTTTTGTGTAATTTCGGTTCAGAATGTTTTAGAGACTCTCTTGAGAGGGGCTGAGGGCCGCAATTGAAAATTAAAGGACCAAAATTTACCTGCGTGACCTTTGAAGTTTTCATGTCAAACGGTTCACCTTTCGGGAGCTACACTGCCAGACTGCAGGACCTGGTCAACTGTTCTCCAAGAAATCCTCCATTTTGGCTTCTGTTCACAGTAAAAGCATGTAAATATAGGAGGAAATTAAGGATTGTTCGCACAGGAAATGTTAAAAATGTCCCATGTTCTGCAAACAGGCTACACTGAAGAGAAGAACCTCAATGATGGGCACAAGAATCTTCCAATTACTTCATTTGTGGGGTCAAGCAGGCAAATTGCGGCCCATTAACTAACTGCGGGTCTGCGGCCTCCCAGTCTGCAGAATGTGTCTCTTCTCCCGCAGAGATTTTAATTTGAGAGACAGTTACTCTCTGACTCTCAGCAGCAAATTCAGGAACTCCCGCAGCTGAATTAATGGTAACCTAGGAATTAATTCAAAATCTCCCGCAGCTAAATTAATGGTAACATAGGAATTAATTCAAGATCTCCCGCAGAGATCTCCAATTTCTAAAATTCAATCAAAAACTCCCTCAGAGAGTCTTGGAAAAATGTTCCATATTCTGCAGACTGGGCGGCCTCTAACAACAGTAACGTCATAGCTTCAAAACACACGTTAAAAACATAAAGTAATAAATTATAGCACGCACTGCGCTTATTATGTAGCGCTTATTATTTTAATGTAATTTCGGTTCATCAGACTGCAGGAACTGGTAAAGTGTTCTCCAAGAAATCCTATATTTTGGCTTATCCAGTCTGTATTTAGTGCACAAAATCCCACTGACTTTCTCTAAAAGCTGAAAAAATCCACCATAAATTTCCAGTATTTTTGCTGATCCACCAACATTTTCCCAATTTATCCACCGAAAATTAATGGTAACATAGGAATAAATTGCTAAAAATCCACCGACTTTGCCAGAATATAATATTGAGAGGTGAAAAAATTCCACCGACATGTCGGTGGAATTTACCACAAAATACTGTTAAATACAGACTGGTTTGGCTTCAGTTCTCAATTAAATACATGTAAAAATAGGAGGAAATTAAGGATTGTTTGCACAGAAAATGTTTAAAATGTCCCAAATTCTGCAGACTGGTCGGTTCAGAATGTTTTAGAGACTGTCTTGAGAGGGCCGCAATTAAAAATTAAAGGGCCGCAATTTACCTGCGTGACCCTATATGTCACGCCCGGCCAGTTTGTATTTGGTGCACTGAACTGTGCACCAAAAAAAATAGCTGCCAACATTTCTCATCAATTTGTGTAGTCCTCCAACATTTTTCCAGTTTCCCCTCCAAAAATTAATGGTAATGTAGGGATTAATAGCTAAATATCCTCCGTCCAGTCCAGTCCAGTATCTTGTTGGGTATAGGCTTCTCAACGCCACCCAGGACTAACGGTATAGAGGCTCCACCCCCACCGTCAGCCCCCCACACCTATATTCCACCACCCTGTGATCTTCCTCTCTCCGCCCAAGCCTCCTCCAAGTAGGCCTTCATCCCATCTCCCTTCTCCCCAAAACACAAAACCTGCTCCACACTCTCCACTCCATATCTTACTCTCAAGTCCCTCAGACCTTCACACTCAACCAAAAAATGTTCCAACGTCTCCTCCCCCAACTCACACACGCCATTGCAGGAAATTTTTTATTAGAGAAATTGAATATCTCCTGACATATCATTAGAATTTACCACCAAATACAATCTGGACGCCCTTCACGCTCGTTAGTTATATGCAATATTGACCGATTTGGCTGCGCAATCTGTTGATCAATAGTTTGCGCAGCCATCGATCGCTTCCTGCGCGTTCGAATGATATGATTTTTTTTAGTTTGTTCATCAAATTGGCACATTTGATCGCGTATATCCCAGACTGCAGGAACTGGTAAACTGTTCTCCAAAAAATCTTCTATTTTGGCTTCTGTTCTCTGTAAAATTAATTTAAATATAGGAGAAAATTATGAATTGTTCGCACAGAAAATGTTAAAAATGTCCCATATTCTGCAGACTGGCGTATGTCAATCGATAGGGCAACCCAGTTTGTATTTGGTGCACCAAATCCCTCTGACTTTTTCACAAAGCTGAAAAAATGATAAAAATCCACCATAAATTTCCAGTAATTTGGCTGATCGGCCTGATCCACCAGCAATTTCCCAATTTTCCACCAAAAATTAATGGTAACATAGGAATAAATAGCTAAAAATCCACAGACTTTGTCAGAATATTATTTTCAACGAGGAAAAAATTCCACCGACATGTCGGTGGAATTTACCATTAAATACAGACTGGAGCGCAACCATTGATCGATTTTTGCGCGTTCGAATTAAATGATTTTTTTTAGTTTGTACATCAAATTGGCACATTTGATCACGTATATGAATCGATAGCGCAACCATCGATCGATTTCTGCGCGTTCGAATGATATGATTGTTTTTAGTATGTACATCAAATTGGCACATTTTAAAGCGTATATACCAGTCTGCAAAGTGTGTCAAATCTGTCACCAAGATTTCATATTTCAGGACAATTAGTCTCCAAAATTTTCAAATTTGTCTCCAAAATGGCCAAATTTCTTCAATATGTCTCCAATAATAACATGTAAACATAGGAATTAATTAGAAAATAGTCACCAAGATCTTGTATTTGATGAATTTTCCCCTCCAATATAGTCTTCAAAGATCTTTGGCGACATGGACGTGCTTTGCAGACTGGCCAGTCTGTATTTGGTGCATAAAATTCCACTGACTAAAAAAGCTGAGAAAATCCACCATAAATTTTCACTAATTTGGCTGATGCTGCATATCCACCATCATTTAACCTATTTTTCCACCAAAAATTAATGGTGACTTAGGAATATATAGCTAAAAATCCATGTTTCAGAGGCTGGAAATTGTAAGCCAATTTTGATCCAAAATTTCACTAAAATTCTGAGCCAAGCCAATTTGGCTCATTTTTTGAAGATTTTAAGCCAAAATTAACATGGGAACATAGGAATGAATTAAAAATTTTAAGCGAATTAGACATATATATCTTGAATTTTGACATTTTGAAATCTAAGCCAATTAGTTGGCTTTACTATAAATCCACCGACTTAGCCAGAATATTATTTTCAATGGAGAAAAACAGACTGGCGTATATCAATCGATAGCGCAACCATCAATCAATTTTTGCGCATTCGAATGATACAGGTTTTCTTTGTTTATGCATTTAATTAATTGTTTTGTTTTTATTGGTAAAATACTTTTTTTTTTATCTCATTAGTCAACCATCAGTCGATTGTTGCGCATTTGAGTGATATGGATTTTGTTAGTTTATGCATCTAATTGTTACATTCAATAGAGCAACAATCAGTCGATTGTTGTGCGTTTGAATGATATGGATTTTCTTAGTTTATGCAAATAATTATTACATTTAATAGAGCAACCATCAGTCAATTGTTGCGCATTTGAATGATATGGATTTGGTTAGTTTATGCATCAAATTGTTACATTTAATAGAGCAACCTTCTGTCGATTGTTACGCGTTTAAATGATATGGATTTTGTTAGCTTATGCATCTAATTGTTACATTTAATAGAGCTAACAAATCCATATCATTCAAACGCGCAACAATAGACTGATGGTTGAACCAAAAAATGAAGCATGTCCGAGTTTATGAGTTATTTTGAGCCCTTCAATTGAAAATGCCAAGAAATATCTAATTTTATCCCATGCTTTAATTCTACAATGTTATTTTGGAGAGAATTTATAATAATTTGATCATTTGGAGAGAAATTTATTGATTTTCGGAGAGATCTGAAGAGACAAATGGAGAGTTTATGAGTCATACTATTTCACTTGGGGTCTGAGGAGACTGGGGACCTTCTTTTCAGACTGGCCCATGGATTGGTCTCCTGAACCCTGAGGCATTTACCCAAAGATATTTTTAATACTGTCTTGGTCCCCTGTCAATTTTAGTCTAGAAGTAGTTTCCATGTCAAAAAGTTCATCTTCTGGGGAACTACTGACCTTTAGGTGACAATCTGTGACTCAGTCTGCAAAAGATGCATGAAGTTGTGAAGTTTATCCTGCGACTATTAAGGCCTTGAAATTAGTCTCCTGAATTATCTGGCGACAATTTTCAATCAATTCCTATATTTTCATGTGATTTTTGGAGAGCATTCCAAGATTTTGGGCCATTTTGGAGAGAAATTTGGAAATCTTTGGAGAGAATAGCACCAAAAATTAAATATCTGGAGACTAATTGCGCATGCTATGTCCATTTATAAAGAAGAAGAATTTTGGGTTCTACTGACGTTTAGATGGTTTCTTCCACCTTCGATAAAGAAGAAGATCATGACTGACTGCTGAGTCTAATGTCAGAATTTCAGACTGTATGAAACAGCTTCAGCTTGCCTCAGAGTTGCTGAGTAGATCCCCTTGATCTCAATAGTCTATAAAATTATTAACTATAAAAGGGTTTAAAGTTTGAACTGAAAGAATCACCTGAATGTTTATTTTGTGGTGTGATTGAGTCTAGGGAAGTTCTTAATCATCGGTCAGTACAACATTTTCAGACACGTAAGAAAAAATTATATAATATTTATCATTTAACTTTTATTTTAATTGGTATCCATGATACCTGCAGGTATGGATACCAATTAAAATAAAAGTTGATTAATAAATATTATATATTTTTTCTTACGTGTCCGAAAATGTTGTACTGACCGATAATTAAAAACTTACCCTATAAACCATTTCCTTTCAGAGTAGGTTTGACAGTCACTGACACTGTGTCTGTATGAGGAATATAGAGTATCTGTCAAATTGTAAATATACTTATTAGGAATGAGATGTCAGAAATGAGAGATGCTATTGATGATCTCGTTGATCTGAATGTCAATTTTGAAATTTCAATCATTAGGAAGGGGCTGAAGAGATCTTAGTTCTAGTAGCTACCTTATTAACCCTAACGTATATAGTTGAGCAGGTAGATGCTCACTTTTAATTTCTATGTATATAACTTTTTTCAAGAGTGTTCAATTAATTTTTCATTTATATGACTTTTGCCTGAAAGTCTCTTCTCTATAATGGATATAGAATCATTTCTCTGTGAATTTCCATTCGGGAATAATAGCACAAAATGTAAATTGCAATTCCAATTTTTCACATTTTTTCTGGCGTTTCAAAGTCAGCCAATCAGCCTACTGTGTGCGGTTTGCATCGAGACACTCTCTGCAGTAGCAATCCATTCTTTGTAGCGTGTGGTTGTGCTTTATGTCACGGCCACGCGGGTTGACAGAGTCTCGAATCGATCAGCTACTGTTTGCTCGAAGATTACCGTAATGCGAGTGTGAATATTCAAATGAGGATATTCCCCATTTATTCATTTTCCCATTCAAATGTCAATAATTATTTTCTGTAGATCACTGTGAGGCAAATAATCTAATTCAACTCATGCATTAATATAACCATCACGGATAATATGTGAGAGTGTCATCACATTGTGCCCGGAAAATATATAAGTACACAATACAACACATGCCAGACTGGAAAACATAAATTCTAACAGAGTTACTCCTAACTTCATGCATTCCCATCAGTGATGTTTATCATCACAAGAAGCCCAATTGTGAAGCTTAAATGACTTATTTTACATTAGTTTTCACTGCGGAGTTGAAATTTATAAAATAATTTACTGATTTCTGCATTTTTTAGGGTTAAAATGAGTAATTTTTGTTCATTCTAAATTCCTAACAGAGTTACTAGTCAATCTGAAATGAGTTATTATTCCATTCTGGAACACATGCATGCCTTGAATACATACAGTAGTTACATTCACGATAGTACTACATTAGTTACGTTCACGATAGTACATCTCTTTGCAGTGTTTCACTGTGTGTCTGTGCATGTTTCTTGGCTCGCTAACTGGGGGAGGGGGGAAGTGCGGTCAGCCAACTAGCTGGCTGAGTGTAGGTGAATGGCTTTTTTGAATGTAATAGCAATACTCTATACATAATCATCTATTATCAAAAATTGACACGATGTATCTGCTAGAATTTTCTTACACATTGTCTTGATGTATTAGGCTATGCCTATAGCGATTTTTAAACAAATTTATTGAATATTTTTCAAAATATAAGAGAATCAATGAAAGTGGGCATCAATCTGCTCAACCGTGAATCTGCCGTACCTGAAAGTAGCGTGAAGGATAGGGTTAAGATCCAGAGCATGGTAGTACCTACCAGGTAGCTAATTATGGTAATAACACGTGTCTTTAATGTTACTGGCCAATATATTGGAGAGATTGTGAATTTGAGCCTTTGAATTGCAATTGAAGAGTAATATAATCAAATATATAATTTTATCCAACGATTAGGCCTTAGGCTACAATGTTTGTTATCGTTATATGACTTTTAGCATTTTAATTTTTATGAAATATTGGAGGGAAATTCCCTCCATGTGGTCTGTGGAGAGAGAAATGGAAAATTTATGAACCAAACTATTTTACTTGATACTTGTGTATTCAGATTCAAAAGCTGAAAAAGTCCATCAACAAATTTCCAATAATTTGGCTGATCTACCAACATTTCCCCATTTTAGCCAATAAAAATAAATGGTAACATAGAAATCTGAAGCTAAAAATACTCTGACTTTGGTAGAATATTATTTTCAAAGGGGGAAGAATTTCATCAACAAGTCAGTGACTCAGTGACATCCATTGCCTGATTTGCCCCCTCCCTATCCATCACTCTTGACCTCTGCAGCTCCACTGGGCCCTGGCTCTCCCTTAAAATCCTCCAGTCCTTCTCAGTCAAACACAAAGTGCTGCTGGTCTTCCTGTACAGAAACAAATCCACACAACCTACACTTCCTACTCTCTCCACCTTCTATCACAAAGTCTCTGGCAGTTGATTTTTGCTACAAAGTCTCTGGCAGTTGATTTTTGCTGCAAAGTCTCTGGCAGTTGATTTTTGCTGCTAAGTCTCTGGCAGTTGATTTTTGCTGCAAAGTCTCTGGCAGGTGATTTTTGCTGCAGTCTCTGGCAGTTGATTTTTGCTGCAAAGTCTCTGGCAGGTGATTTTTGCTGCAGTCTCTGGCAGTTGATTTTTGCTGCAAAGTCTCTGGCAGTTGATTTTTGCTGCAAAGTCTCTGGCAGTTGATTTTTGCTGCAAAGTCTCTGGCAGTTGATTTTTGCTGCAAAGTCTCTGGCAGTTGATTTTTGCTGCAAAGTCTCTGGCAGTTGATTTTTGCTGCAAAGTCTCTGGCAGTTGAATTTTGCTGCAGTCTCTGGCAGTTGATTTTTGCTACAAAGTCTCTGGCAGGTGATTTTTGCTGCAAAGTCTCTGGCAGGTGATTTTTGCTGCAAAGTCTCTGGCAGGTGATTTTTGCTGCAAAGTCTCTGGCAGTTGATTTTTGCTGCAAAGTCTCTGGCAGTTGATTTTTGCTGCAAAGTCTCTGGCAGTTGATTTTTGCTGCAAAGTCTCTGGCAGTTGAATTTTGCTGCAGTCTCTGGCAGTTGATTTTTGCTGCAAAGTCCCAGCTGCCCGACCATAATTTTCCTCTTTCATCTACAACTTTAAAAAGTTAAATCCTCTATAATCCTTAGGCTTGGCATCAAAATGGTTAAAATGTTTTAATTTTTATGCTACCTTTTTAGCATTATAATTATTTGTATTTTTCTCAATGATTTATTCACTTGTGTTCACCTTTTTACAGATGACTTCCTTTTCTTTACATTACAAAAAAAAAACCTCTCCCCCTTTCAAGCTCAGTAAAGAATTATGAAATCTAAATTTATTATTATTAATCATTTTAATTCAGTTTCTTTTCTTTCAGATTTCATGCACAAAAAATATATTATAAAAAAACACTTCAATAAATTAGTAATATCATCTACCTAAAATGAGCAAAATAGCATCAGCAGTCTATGTTAAATTGGTCAACCATGCCGACAAATTTGTGCCGTCAAAATTTAGACCCCTTTGGATGCACCCTGCAGGTAGGCCACCTAACTTCCCATTTCCTTTGCTATTATTTAAAAAGAGGTTTATCCTTTTTAAGTTAATTGATCATACTCAATAGCTAGCTACTGCCCTCTGATGATTAGCTTCAGAGATTGCATCAAAGATAGGCTGAAATGAGCTCAATTTAGCTTGTAGGTAATACAATAAGGTTATAAATATAAATTATTAGATTGTGAGAAAGAGTTTTTCCTCCTCAGTAGGTTGCATTTAGTTAAATTTTGTAAATTTCCAATGTAACATAATTTTATCTATGATGCCTAAGTATTAATATTTTTTCTTTTTTATTATAGGTCCTAAAACAGTGTTCTTCTGGGCACCTTGTTTCAAATGGGTAAGAAGATTATTGGTCTTGTTAATAAAATCTTCAGTCGTCTTAGTGAATTATTGAGTATCTAATTATTCAATACTTAAAATAGATACATTCAATGCTATCCTTATTTAGCCGAGAGCACTCAGAAATTTTTGAACATAATAAAATTGGATTAAGATATGTGTGTTTTAATAAATATAACTATTGTATCACTAAAGTAATTTTCCAAATAATAATCATTTCTCTGGTTTTCAATTTTATGTATTGATTTAGGCTTTAGCTAGGCACATAATATCTTAATTAATGAAAACATTCATCTTATCTGAAATAAATATGTAATTCATTTTTGTTTCATTCAGGGTTTGGTGATTGCTGGATTAGGAGACTTAACAAGACCTGCTGAGAAACTTTCTGCGTCACAGTCCTCTGCCCTAGCAGCAACTGGATTAATCTGGTCCAGGTAAAGTTATCTAGCCACTTTAAAGGCTTGTTCACACACATCAGTGTTCTCTCAGTGCTTCAGTGTAGGTGAAAAAATTTATCAATACTTTAAAACTGAACTGACACATTGGTCATTCACACAGGTCAGACTCGGTACTATAACTTTGCAGTGGTAAAAAAGCACTGAAAGGACACATTGTTGCTGTTTGAAGCATTTAAAGTGATCAAATATTCTTCAATTTTCCATGCATTGTTGATAGCTAATAATAATTTAGTGATTGTAAGATACCAAATTTTTTAACTATGCCGATAAGATTCAAATGCTATCTATAATTTAAATAAATCAATTTTAAATATAATTCTGATACCTGGTTAAATTTCTACCTAGCTACCTACTGGTAACACACCAATAACCATATTAATTTTTCAATTTATTCATAAGTAGTAGTGTTTACCAGTAGGATGAAATTTATATGATAATGGTTTTATTTAATCACTTTAACAAATTATTCTTCACTTTAATTTTATTGAATAATGCAAATACAATAATCTTTTGTTAAGAGTAAACACTCAAGATTTAGCTAATTCATAAGCTTTTGGATGGATTAGAGCAATGGTTCTTGAAGTATTTTTCTCGCACACCCCTTGCTTTTCTCAGGCACCCCCTGAGCATTGTATTGTATTGAAATAGATTGAAAAGCTACAATTAGAATATATTTGGTTACTATGATTTGAGAATTAATTATGCAAATTGAAAAAATAAAGAATATGATTGTTTTATTTACATAATGTAAAATTATTTTTTTAGGTAAAGAAAATTAAAATCCATTAGATATCAAATAAAACCATATAATTTGTGATAATAATGCAGTATATTGCATTGTAGTTATATAAATATTTAGAAAATGAACAGTTGTAAACTAATAAAATAAAACTAGTCAATTACGGGGTAGCAATACTTATATAATCCAGACACAGAAAGTAAAATTCAATATAGAACAATGGAAGCACCCATTTTCTTTCTATTCAGTGTTAGAATATAGGACGGAAGGAATAAAAGTTAAAGGCACACAAAACGAGAAATCCCACAATCAAATATATAAAAAAAATTATCGAAAGCCACAATGGTAATTAGGTGTTCATATGAAAAAATTTGTATACTTTTATCACTAGCTACCTCATAGTGCAACAATTTTAGGAAAATATACTTCATGTACATTCTGCATGATATTAATAGCAAGAACCAAACTTACAAACAACAGCCATCTCATGCACCCCCTGTAAACAATCCATGCCCCAAAGTGGTGCCGTGCACCCCCGTTTAAGAACCACTGGATAACAGGGTTCGTAATCTTTATCGTTCGTAAATATTGGGGCTATATATACTATTGGTTAGCCTTAGTCATGCAAAACATTTATTATTAAATTCATCCGTCTTTGGTGTCTCATAGTTGCATGATGTTTGTATGTAGTTAAATGAAAACCAATATTGTAACATACAAGCATTCTTACATTAATAGATTTGAAAATGCAAAATAAAATTTGGCATTAAAAGATGTATTGTATTATATATTTTTCCAGTAGCTACCAACTGGTAGCTGAAAATGCCTGTATTGTTTAACAAGCTGCTACACACTACATAATATGTATGATACAGGATATTAGAAGGAATTGTTTTGTGTATCAGAATCGCCCTTAAGTTTGAACTCCGATTCATGATACCCTGTAAAACGCCAATATTCTGATACGATTCAGATTAATTGTCCAATCACTAAATAATATTTTATTTTTAAGTGATTTTATATTAGTTAATAAACATTTTTATTCGTAACAGCTCCTCCCTAATTAATTATGTCCAATCATTTATCAAACTATAGGATTATCTACTGATTATTTCACTCATTCCACACATCATTTCATTTTATGTGCATCATGGAATAGGTAGTAGATCATGTGTCAAGATCTGACATCTATAGCAACCATTAAAAACTTAACTAAAATTTGAAATATATATTTTCAGATATTCACTGGTGATTATACCCAAGAATTGGAGTCTATTTGCAGTCAATGTATTTGTTGCAGGAACTGGTGTCTACCAATTGGCAAGAATTTTCAAGTGAGTAATAATATTGCTGGTATATTTTCTCTGTTTCATATTTGATAGCATTATATACATTTTTTTATTTAAAAGAATACCCTTACAAAATGATTGTAGATGAGATACGGGAATCTCCACAATCCTGTAAAAAATGGCCCTATTAAGACGAAGCTTCAGGTGCAACTAGAACTCTACTTTACGTTGATTATTTATCAGTCTCTTTTGTTCTCTTCTTCTTAATTATAACATGTGTAATCATTTTATTTTGCAGGTATAAACAAGAGCAGAAAGCCATCAAAGAAGCCTGATAACGTAACGATATACTAACCGGAAGGATTGATCATACTTGCAACTGCTCAGTATTGAATTAATGATAGTATGATTTTTGTTATAAATTTTTAATTATATTCTCTCTAGGTAGCTAATTGATGCATCTCTGACGTGATATCAGACAGATGACCTTATTTCATTTCTCTTCAATAGAAAAGACAATTAATGATATATGTTACTATATTTGATTATATTTCTTTATGAACTCTTCATCACTCTATTGCATAATTATGCCTTTTTTAAATATACCATGAGGGACATAGCTACATGTTGTTTATAATTCTATTTTTTTGGTGAAACAGGTCTAGGTGATTTTATTTGTAATATATAGTAGTCTTTATTAGAACTTTTGCTAATGGTGGAAGAAAACAAGAAGATAGGTACTGTTATTGTACTATATTGTGAAAAGATATATTGTTATATACATACATAATCTAAATATCATTTCCAAATATATTTTGATTCTGTTAGCTATTGATTTTAATTTTCATTCATTATAGGTGATAAAGATTTTCCAGAAGTATGCCTCCATGTGATCTATCATGAAGGATAAGGGAAGAGAAGCAGGTGGTGTCTGTCCCTTGGGTCATGAACTGTTGTAATTTGGATTAGACATACCTATATCATATTTTTCATTTTTTTAACACTATTTGCAGTTTTAGAGGATAGTGCTAGGGTTATCCTCTTCAACTAGGAGCTCTTAGATTTTTGAGTTGGTAGACTTCATTTACTATCACCTCTTCATTTTCCTCTTCCATCCGTGAAAGCAGCCATCGATGCTTGTGTCCCTTTTCGTCACATTTCTTGGTAAGTTCAGTATATATTGGCAAGGTAACTTTTCTGCATCCATGAGCATTGTCAATGACGGTGGTTGGTGACTGCTCATAGAGCTACTTTCTTTTCTGACTGCTTTCTCCAGTCTCTTGTTTTATTTCCTTTTGACGTCAGTGATGAGGCCTTTGATTCTGAAGCATGGTTTAACATCCTACTATATTAAAAGTGAAAACGGCAATACAGAACTATATTAATTCAATTCTCATCAGCTTCATTAATACTTTATTAAAAAGTAATTCTAAACTTTTACTAAGTGTGATTGGAAAAATTGAGTTGAAAGTATATGTTAATAATTTTTCTATTAGGCTAAAATCAGGATTTATTTTTAGACAGTATCAAAACGTAGGTGTAAATTTAGCCCGTACAATAATACCATACAATTTTTATGGGATTGTGGTGTAATTTATTTTATATACCTTAGTAACAGAGTCTTATGTTATATGTAGGTATGTACTTAATATTTGGAAGAGAGTAATCGCTTAGGTGAGGTTTAATTGTTCCGAATTTTTCTCCTGTGTCATCAGCTTCATTTATACTTTGTTAAAAATTGTTATGAGGAAAGTCTTATTACTTAACGGTCCTCTCCAAGCAAATATTTTTATTGCTTTATTTAACGAGGCTAGTGTTCCTTATCATTTTGCTGCAAACTGCATCGAATTTGGTAGCATATTTTTAATTTTATATGCTTTTAAAGATTTTTATAATCAAAACTCTACAAAACCTACTTTACTTCCGACTTTCTAATTTAAGAAATTTTCAGCCTGAAGAAGAAGAATGTACACCATTTGTTTTGATTGTCAACTAGGTATTAGGTTTAATAAATCGATTTAATATTCGTATAAAGGTATAAAATTGAATGAACTTATAATAGAAACGTTTATATACTTTAGGAAAAAATTAAATATCTAAAATAAAGGCCGAAAACGCATGATTTGATCATAAATTCAAATTTGAAATCAAAACAAAGAGTGTACAATCTTCTTCTTGAGCATCAGATTAGTGATTCGCTCAATTGTTGCTCACAGAGTTTTAAAAACAAATTATAAAATATACACTAAACAGAATTGTATGCGGTTTGGCTGGGAGACAGGAGGAGAGAGAGGGACGAGTAGAGGTGCTTGATATGTGGAGAGAGAGGGACAGAAGACCTGATGCATTTTGTTTTGGAGTGTGGAGAGCTGGAGGAGGAGAGGATGGAGGTGTTGGAGCTGCAGAGACCAAGGGTGGAGCAGAGACAGACTGTGTTGGGAGAGTTTCTGTTCGGAGAGGAGGGGAGAAGAGAGAAAAGCGAAGTGATGATGAAGATGTGGAGGAAGAGAAGACAAATTGAGAGATGACTGAGGCAGATGAAGAGGATGAGTGATGCAGATGGAAAGGCACATTCAAGAAAACCCTGACTGACTGACTGGTTTGCAGAATAATGATCGTAGACCTTAGTTCTATAATATTATGTTATAAACTCATTTTTTTCCCGGAGCCTGGAGAGGACCTTTAATTAAGAGGAGAAAAACTAATTATTTTACGTACATTTTTTTCTCCTGTGACCGAAAATGTGAACCAGTCGGATAATTTGAAACTTGCCCTATATTGTAAGTTGTAACATAAATACTAATGCTGACATAATGACTAAGTTCATTGCACTCACATAAATAGCTACGCAATAATTCAAAT
The DNA here is from genome assembly GCA_947561585.1 of Caprella mutica. Taxonomy (NCBI): domain Eukaryota; kingdom Metazoa; phylum Arthropoda; class Malacostraca; order Amphipoda; family Caprellidae; genus Caprella; species Caprella mutica. The sequence goes on from CANNZV010004204.1 coordinate 14,021, forward strand.
TTTATCAACCAGTATATAATAGGTACCTATCATAATTTCCAATATAGTGCAAGAATGTGCATGCTAGGTAGAAAATACTATCGACAAATATAATTCTCACAGATTTCCTATGGAATTCGCCTACAAAATCTGTGGACTTTACATATGATTCTGTACGTATCTTGTATACAAAATAAGAGTACATCAACAAACGTTTTGTCGTGAAAATTTTTTAAAATTAAATTAAGATTTTCGCGCGATTTTTGGGTTCTAAAACGCCATATTAATCACAGTGAAAGAAGTCGTGTGGTGTTTGCTATGATTTGTTGAAATTTATGTGAAGACTGAAGACTACCTATAGGCTATAAGATGTCTTCAATGTCGAGAACGCCGCCCAGGCATCGGCAGAAGGGTGAGCCCCGGGATCCAGGTAAGCCTCCTGAGGCCTTTGGTTCCACCTACTCTGTGATCGTGAGTGGGGAACCAGAAGTCTCTGTATCTGATATGTGTATAGGGTGTGCAAAGAAGGTAAAGGATGGGCAAGCGGGAATTATGTGTGAGGTATGTTCTGGCTGGCACCATATTAAGTGTGGAGGGTTGAATGAGAAAACTTATGAAATGTATGAAAAGGATAAAGGGGGAGCAGTGTGGGTCTGTAGGAAGTGCAGAGAAGCAGGCGAGAAAATGATCAGGTTACAGGAGGAGAATGATAAGATTAAAAAGGAGAATAAAGAGATTCTAAAAACTCTGAAAAAAATGGAATCAAGGATTGCAGGTCTGAAGGTGGAGATTTTAGATGAGATTCAAGGTGAAATAGTGGGGAGAATGCAAGAAAGCTTGTTTGAGAAGATGGTTGTGAAATTTGGGGATAAGTTTGGAACCCTAAAGAGGGAAAAGATAGAAATTGTCCAGGAGGTAAAAGGAGAGATAATGGGGAACATTGAGGAGAAATTTGTTGGCAAAGTTAGAGAAGAAATGAAGGGTGAGATTATGTGCAATATTGAAGAGAAGTTGGTGGGGAAAGTCAGGGAGGAGGTGAAAGATGGTGAGGAGATTGCAAAAAGGGAGAGAAACTTAATTATTCATGGATTAAAGGAGTCTAACCAGAGTGATGAAGATTTATGTGGAGAGCTGTTTGAAAAGAATATGGGACTGAGAGACTTAGAAATTGAAGAGGTGACTAGACTGAAGCAAGGAAAGGGAAGAACAACTGGTGAGAGAAATGAGAGGGGTATTCCAAATCCTATTCTGGTAAAGATGAGAACAGTAGGACAGAAATGGGCAGTAGTAGCTAGGGGGAAATATCTGAGGAATTCTGAGGATGTTGAGAAAAGAAGAGTAATGATAGCTCCTGATCTGTCACTGAAGGAAAGAATCAAAGATAGGAAACTGAGAGAGGAGTTGAGGAGAAGAAGGGATAGAGGTGAGGAAAACCTGTACATAAATAAGGGTCAAATTAAGGAAAGGAACACTGTTAAGGGTAGTAAGAGAGGGGTTGAGGACGGAGAGGAGGAACATAGAGAAGGAGAGGAGAGTGAGCGGAGGGATGAAAGAGATAGAGGTAGAAATGGTGGAAATCAAATGAGAAATGAGAGAAATCAAGGAAGGGAGGAGCATGTCCAGGGAGGGAACAGCAAAACAGAGGAACAGAAGGAAATTAACAACAATGATAGGAAGCAGTGAAATAAGGATAGGGAAGGAGAGGGATGTCTAAGTGTAGAATTTATTAATGTGCAGGGTCTGACTGATTTAAAGATGCTTCGGCTGTCTGAAATAGTTGAGGAAAATAGAGTGGGAGGAAGGCTATCTTTGGTGGGAGTGATTGAGACCCATGAGAAGTATGTGAGGGTGGAAAGAGCTCAGGGAATTGAACATATATGTAGAATGAGAGAAGTTAAGGATAAGAAAGGAGGAGGAATGATGCTGATGTACAGGGGAGGAGAGATGGAGATGGAAGAGATGGAGGGTGGATGTGGAGATGTGCTGGTGGTGAAGGTGAAGATAGGTGATTTTCAGTTTATTTGCATGATGGTGTATTTGGATGTAACTGAGAGGGAAAGAAACAGGGGAATATATGGCAAAATGGACCAAGTAATGGGACGTTGGTGGGACCAGGTGCCGGTGTTGGTGATAGGTGATTTCAATGGACATGTTGGTTTCTTGGGTGGACAAGATAGGAATTGGAAAGGTGAGTTGATGCTGGAGTTTGTGCAGAGGTGGAACTTGTCTATTCTGAATGTAGATGAGAGATGTACTGGAGAGAGCACTAGAGTACAGGGTGACATCAGAAGTGTTATTGACTTTTATCTGGTGAATGAAGGGATGTTTGAAAAGTTTAGGGGAATGGTGATAGATGAGGAGAAGGAGAGATTTGATCTTTCAGATCATTGTTACATGAGTGCTAGTTTTGGAGTGGGGAGGAGAGAGAGAGAGTGCGAGAGATGGGAAGAACACGAGTTTTATAAGGTGAATGATCATGATAAGATGAGGAGATATGCTGAGGAGGTGGAAATGGCACTTATGGCGAGGGGTGAGCTGAGAGTAGATGAAATTGAGGAAGTGATGAGGGAGAAAGCGGAAGACTGTTTGAAGAGGAAGGTGAGAAAGAAAGTTGGAGGTAATGTAAAGATAAATCCACCGTGGATGAATGATGACATTGAGAGAGGTATAAGGAGAAGAAGAGAAATAAATAGACAAAGGAGAGGCGTGGAAGGAGCAGAAAGAGAAAGATTGTGGATACTATACAGAGAGCAAAAGGCTACAGTGGGAAAGATGGTGAGAGAAGCAAAGGGGATGCATGAGAAACGAGTCGCACAAGAGGTAAAGGAGGATAGAAGTAGAAATAAGATGTGGGAGATGATTAGAAAATTGAAGGGAGAAAATAATAATAAGAAGAAAAAGAGACTGTATAATGCAGATGGAGAAAAGATTGAGCCGGAGGATGAGGCGGAAGAGATGATGGGCTACTGGTCTGAGCTATACCAAGCTGGGGAAAATGTAGTGGAAGATGTGTGGACAGCAAATGTTAGGGAACAATATGTTAGAGAATGGGAGGAGGGTATTAGGCAGGATGAGGATAGAGACAGAGCATTGAGAGAGGAGGGGAGGCTGCAGATACCTAGGTTGGGGAGGTTGGAGGGAGTTGAGAGATGGATGAAGGTTGTTACATTGAGTGAAGAAGAGGTGAAAAAAAGGATAGGGAAGTTGAAAAGCCATAAGCAGGGAGGTCCAGATAAGATAAAGGGAGAAATGTACAGAGCGATAGCAGATAGTGAGGGATGCATGGGAAGGGTGACTGGAGCTTTCAATAGGATGTTGGAGTCGGGGCAGGTGAGTGGGAGCTGGAAGAAATCCAAAACCTGCATGGTACCAAAAGCTCAAAGACCAACTGTAAATGAGCACAGACCAATAGCTTTGACAAATGTGGGGTATAAGGTGTTCATGGGGGTGTTGAAGGAGCGTTTGGTGGGACAGGTGATGAATGATGCGAGAGTTGGTTACATGCAGGCGGGTTTTACGGAGGGCAGGAGAATGGAGGAGAATTTGTTTTTGTTGGGATGGTGCGTGGAGGAGAAGTATAGGTTAAAAGAAAGTTTGGTAGTGGTGGCTGTAGATTTTGAGAAGGCTTTTGATAGGGTGGATAGGGGGGCTTTGGTCACAGCGCTGAAATATTACAAATGTGACCCTAGAGTGATAGATGTGGTGGTCAATTTGTATAGGGGTGATGGGACTGAGATTTGGAGGGAAGGCAGAAAGATGGGTGATACGGAGATAGGAAGGGGCATCAGACAAGGCTGCACTGGGTCCCCGCAACTTTTCTTGATGGTTGTGGGGATGCTGATTGAGAGAATTGTTAGGGGAGGGTTGGGATGCAGAGTGAGAGGAATGTATATTCCAGTTCTGTTCTATGCGGATGATGGGTTGTTGATGGCGGGTAGTGTGGGTGAGGCTGGGGAGATGGTGGGGAGGCTGGCTGGGGTGGCGGAGGGATTTGGAATGAGAATTAATAAAAGGAAGACGGTATGCATGGTATTTAATGGGGAGAAACCAGATGGCGGAATGGTGGGGGGAGTGGAGGTTGTGGACAGGATGAGATATTTGGGAATGGAAGTGGTGTCCAAGCGTGACTGTTTTAGTGAGAATAGGGAGAGGAAGTTGAAGCTGGCAGAGAAGATGAGCAACCTTACTTTTTCTGTGGTGTCCAGAGCGTGCGAGAGGATGACAATAGGGAAGGTGTTTTGGAAGAGTGTGGTTCTGCCGGGAGTTTTGAGTGGAGGAGATGTGATGGTGTGGAGGAAGGGAGAGAGAGAGAGAATGCAGCGGGTGGAAAATGGAGTCTGGAGGAAAATTCTGGGAGCACCTGGATATGCCGCCTCAGCGGCTCTACAGGGAGAGGTAGGTTGCTCTGGAGTGACTCCTAGAGACATGAAGGGGAAGATTTTGTTTTTGAAGCATATGATGGAGGGTGAGAATGGGTTGCTGAGGAGGATAGTTGATGCTGGTGATGTGAGGGGAGGAAATGGTGGATGGTTTAGAATAGTTGGTGGGTACATGGAGGAGGTGGGACTTGACAGACAGCAGGTGAGAGACATGTCCAGGGAGCAGATTGTGGAAAGGATAAATGAGTGGGAACATGGAAGATGGCGAGAGGAGGTGAGAGGGAAGCATACTTTGAGGTATTATTATGAGATGAAGGAGAGGATAGGAGGGGAAAGTTGCTATGATAATGGGTGGGGATCGGTGTTGCTGTTCAGAGCAAGGACGGACTGTCTCAGGTTGAATTGGAGGAGGAGGTTTGTGGGAGGTGAGACAGTTTGTGGCGTGTGTGAGTTGGGGGAGGAGACGTTGGAACATTTTTTGGTTGAGTGTGAAGGTCTGAGGGACTTGAGAGTAAGATATGGAGTGGAGAGTGTGGAGCAGGTTTTGTGTTTTGGGGAGAAGGGAGATGGGATGAAGGCCTACTTGGAGGAGGCTTGGGCAGAGAGAGGAAGATCACAGGGTGGTGGAATATAGGTGTGGGGGGCTGACGGTGGGGGTGGAGCCTCTATACCGTTAGTCCTGGGTGGCGTTGAGAAGCCTATACCCAACAAGATACTGGACTGGACTGGACTGGAGTAATTTTCTCATTGGCTGCAAGTTAGTACATTGACCACTAGTACTTCACGTGTATTGCCAAATGTTATTTACAAAGATGCTGGCTCAGCAAATAATTATCTTGTGTTTATGAGAAAAGGAATTTACTAGTCGTAAGTATGAGATTCTCACTAGAGAGTAGAGGCTAGGTATAATAGGTAATACCTTACTAGTTAACTAGGCAGCGGGCACGTGTTAAATAGAGTATATTATCTATAGTACTATACTAGGTATAGGTAATTAAGAACAAAAATTGACGTTTTCTTTTAGCTGCAAAGTACACTAGAGCTATGAGGATGTTTAACTAATGCTTAAAGGTAGCCTTCACTTGTCTTGTTGCTAGGTTTTCTTCCATTAATTTGGCATAGTAATTCAAATTGCCAATGGGACATTTTCAGTGCAAACAATCCTTAATTTCCTGAGTTTCCTCCTAATCCTATATTTACATGTATTTATCAAACTTGTATAATCATTGTTTCATAATTACTACCTATCTAGTTAATTAGTAATTTAGTGTGACTGGACATGCTTTGAGTTCTGGGCTCGGAGATCCCAGACCATATTTCCCAGGAAATGAAGCATGTCCAAACTTGCCATTTTAATAGCCCATTTTTCAAAGTGTGGCAGGAAAGTTGCCAGTTTAGTGAGAAAATCTCTGAAAATGGATCCAGGTCAGTGTCAGTCCAAGTAATGAAGCATGTCCAAACTCGCCATTTTAATGGCGAGTTTGTGACAGTTATTTTGAGCCCTTCAATTTCAAATGGTAAGTTTTATCTATTTTTCTCCTATGCTACAATGTTATTTTGGAGAGAATTAATGATGATTTTATCATTTTGGAGAGAATTTATTGAATTTTGGAGAGAGCTGGAGAGAAAAATGCCAGTCTGCAGAATATGTGAGATATTTGGGATATTCTCTCCGAACAATTTTGAATTAATTCTAATTCCTATATTTACATTAATTTTGCTACGAACACTTTTGAATTAATCCCTATATTTACATTAATTTTGCTACGAACAAAATAAGAGATCTCTACGAACACTTTACCAGTTTCTGCAGACTGGGAAAAATGGTGAGTTTACTGTTTATGGACATACTATTTTACTTGGGTGTCAGTGAGGTCACGATCACCTGAACAGCCAAGTAATAAAGCATGTCCAAACTCGCCATTTTAATGGCGAGTTTGAGACAGTTATTTTGAGCCTTTCAAATGCAAATGGCGAGTTTTATCTATTTTTCTCCTATGCTACCATGTTATTTTGGAGAGAATTAATGATAATTTGATCATTTTGGAGAGAATTTGTTGAAATTTGGAGAGAGCTGGAGAGACAAATGGTGAGTTTATGAGACATACTATTTTACTTGGCTGAACAGACTGCAGGAACTGGTAAACTGTCCTCCAAGAAATCCTTTATTTTAACTTCTGTTCTCTTTAAAATAGGTACATGTAAATATAGGACTAGGAGGAAATTAAGGATTGTCCGCACAGAAAATGTTAAAAATGTCCCATATTCTGCAGACAGGGCCGTCACCACATTTAAGATACTTTAAAAGTTTAAAGAAGAAATTTGACTTCCTAGTGAAGATTTTACACTTTAAAATGTCTGAATCAGTCTGATGCATGTGCATCTCTTGAGACTACCTATTTTATGAGTGATTTACTTGTTATTTTAACCAGTCTGAAAAGTACAGCAGGATTTGTGGATTAATCCTGCGCCCAAGTCCTATTTAATTCCTATCTTCCCATGTTATTTGCTGCGCCCAAACCCCAATTTCTGTTAAAAATCCTGGGTCTGACCGTCCCAAGTAATAAAGCATGTCCAAACTCGCCATTTTAATGGCGAGTTTGTGACAGTTATTTTGAGCCCTTCAATTGCAAATGGCGAGTTTTATCTATTTTTCTCCTATGCTACAATGTTATTTTGGAGAGAATTTATGAAAAATTGATCATTTTGGAGAGAATTTGTTGAATTTTGGAGAGAGCTGGAGAGACAAATGGAGAGTTTATGAGACATACTATTTTACTTGGCTGGGGTCTGAGGAGACCTTTTCAGTGTGGGTTGTTATTTACCAGTCTGTATTTGGTGCACAAAATCCCACTGACTTTTTCAAAAAGCTGAAAAAATCCACCATAGATTTTCAGTTATTTGGCTGATCCACCAACATTTTCCCAATATATCCACCGAAAATATATGGTAACATAGGAATAATTTAATAAATAGCTAAAACTCCACCGACTTTCAACTTTGCTAGAATAATGTTTTTCCCCCTTTTCATGGTAAAATAATATTTACCATGAAATACAGACTGGCAGTGCTGCTGTGCATCATTTATGGCTATTTTACCACTCTGCTAACCATGTTTTCAAAGTTTGGACAAAGTTGCCAGTTTATTGGCGACTTTTGATGTTTAAAATAAGTTGAAAAACCTGTAAATAAGTAAACTAAGAAGTAAATCACTCATAAAATAGTCTAAGAGATGCACAAGCATCAGACAAAAGCCAAATTATATTTTTAAGTGTAAAATCTTCACTAGAAAGTCAAATTTCTTCTATAAAGTATCTTAAATGTGGTGACCTGGATCCATTTTCTCACTTAAATGGCAACTTTCCTGCCACACTTGGAAACATGGTCTGCATACCCACTCTCAGAGTGGATTTACCAAAAAAAACGAACACTTGGTTTAAACCATGTTTTTTTTTGAGCAATAAAAACCATTGTTTTTTTATGGTTTATTTGGTTTTTATTAGATTTTATCATGTGCAATCACAGCTTACAAATATAAAATGAAATAAGTCTTAACTTTTGCTGTTTTAAACAGAACAAAGATACATATTTATTGATTGTACATAGGTACTGTGTTGAAGTTAGTTTTAATTGCTCAGCACTGAATTGGTAGATATGTGATGATTAAATTCTAGTGACTTTTCTTTAGTTAGTGTTCCTCTAATTAGTAGCAGTCAAGTTGTCAACCAGTCATAGCGTTCTCACACATGCAAATTATTCAGTGAACTCCTTGTGTTTGTGTCTTTTTATATATTATTATTTATTTAACTTTCATTACTCTATAAATAGTTTATTAACTTCATTTTAGGTATTGCTGAGCATTTCCACAACAAATGGTATTCGTGAAAAACATCTTAAAATGGCTCCTTCTACCTATAATTAATTGCCTTAATTTTCAAATGGTCTAAACTCAGATATATGTAATTGGCTTGCAATTTTGAATTAAGTCCCATGTTAATTTTGGCTTGGAATTTTAATAAATGAGCCTAAATTGGCTTGCCTCAAAAAATTTGTGAAATATTAGCTCAAAAATTGGCTTACAGTTTGCCAGCCTCTGACACATGGGATCAGTTTTTAATTTAAGAGACGATTTTCACAGTCTCTCAGCAACAGATTCAGAATCTTCTGCAGCTAAATCAATGGTTACCTAGGAATTAATTCAATATCTCCTTCAGCTGAATTTAATCAATGGTTACCTAGGAATTAATTCAATATCTCCTTCAGCTGAATTTACTAAATCAATGGTTACCTAGGAATTAATTCAATATCTCCTTCAGCTGAATTTACTAAATCAATGGTTACCTAGGAATTAATTCAAAATCTCCCTCAGAGAGTCTTAGAAAAATCAAAAATGTTCCATATACTGCAAACTGGATATTTTATTACAGTTTTTTCAACGTGTTTCACCCCTCTGTGCATACTTTAAAATATGGTTCCTAGACTATATTTCATGTTAAATTCCTCCATGTTTCAAAGTATGCCCTAAGTCGCCAATATATTGGTGACTTTTGTGGGGTGAAATAAGTTCAATAAACTGTAATTAATTAAGTGTTAAATCAACAATAAATTATAAAATAGCCATAAGGGATGTCAGGTAATAAAGCATGTCCAAACTTGCCATTTTAATCTGTTCACAGTAAAAATTAATGTAAATATTGAGATTAATTCGTAGGTGTTTGTAGTGAAATTTTGTTAATATAGGGATTAACTCATAAATTTTCATAGAGAATATCCCAAATATCTCCCAGATAGGATTATTTATATATTGAGAAAAATGCTGCAAATGTAATTTTGCCAATCTGTAGAATATAGGAGATAGCTATTTGTGATATTCTCTAATCTTGATGAATGAACAATTTTGAATTTTGCATTTTTTACAATAATTTTACTACTCACACTGATGAATTTGTCCCCTATATTTAAATTATTTTTTTCTGTGAATAGAATAAGAGATCTCTATAAACACTAGCCTATACCAGTTTTTATAGTCCACCGACTTTTCAAGACCTGAGGGAAAAACGTTATGCAATTCATTCATTTGATTTAGTTACCAAAAATTAATGGTAGGTAACATAGGAATAGATTGGTAGAAAACCTAGGTCTGATTGATTATTTATATCAAATGGATAAAAGTTCAACAGCAAGAGATGCCAATCGTGCCATACAAATTGACCATCAAATACAAATTGTAATATGAGAGATATATATTTGATGCTCTCCATTTAACTTTTTTAATCAATTCCTATATATACATTAATTTTATAAATAAAATAGTTCATTAAAATATAATTGCCTGTGTACTGTGGAGTCTCAATTTCTAACGTTTTTATTTTAATGTGAATGATTATTAATCTAATCCTTATATGTACATTAATTTTACTGTCAACTGAAAGAGATATATCTATGAACACTTCAAGTTTAAGCAGACTGGTTAATTTGTAGAGAATTTATGATACTTTATCATCTTTGAGAGAAATTCAACCTAAGGAGAAGTATAAGTGTTACATTACAACCTAATAGCCAACAGCTAGCTAGCTACATAATTTATGTTAATGTTACATTTGGTAACTTTGATCCCTTAACAACAGTTTTAGAGTTCTTGAAATAAATATTCTTTACGCTTTACAGAAAACCATGCAGATTTTATTGTTTTTTTGTGGAATAATACATTAAAATACAACACAATATTTACAATCATCATAGTGTATTAGTAATATATTAAACTTTTAGTTTTTGGTTTCTGAAGCAGCCAATTGCTAATTTATAACTTGCTCTATAGTTAGATGGCTAACTATTTATTCCTCATACATCAAATTAATTATTTTCTCCATCTTTCAGACCATGGGTGAATACAATGATATTTCCCTGTCTGAACTGCTGGACAATGTTGATGAAGACCCAGCCCAACCTTCCAGTTTTGATATGCATTTTATAGAACCATCCGACCCTCAATTTACTTCAAGTCATGACTCTTCTTCCTGGCCTTTAACTGGGGAAAACTTTGTCTCTCCCCAAACGAATGGGCAAATCTTGTCTCACGATAGCAACACGAGCTTTCCAATGCTTTCTGGGGGCAGTACTCTGTTGAGTGAAAGTGTTGTGGGCACCAGTTCCTCTCTTTCGTTCAATCACCCGTCACAAGTCAGCTACTCGTCTAGAGCGATGCAAGCTGCTTTACTCACTCCAAATAATTCTGAGGCTCTGGTTAATCAATCGGCAACTTCACACCAACTGGCACAAAATACCATTCATCATGGATTTGTTGACAATAACAGCATGTTCTTTGCACCGGCTGCAGAGCAAAGGGTTTGCTCTCAAGAATGCTCCAACTGTGAAATTCTTAGTAAAAAACTTGAAAATGCCAATGTGTGGAAGAAATTCCTTCATGAAAAACTGGAGGATCTAAAGTAAGTAGCTAGGCATCAGAATTTCAAATTTTATTATAATGACTCCACATGATCATAAAATATTATTTACTAAATCATATCTTTTCTAAGTTTTAATCACTAATATTTTATTGCTTCACAGTCAAGTTTCTTCTGATGTCTGCAGCTACAAAGAACTGGAAAGAGCTTACGAAAATCGCACAATTGAGTTGAAAGTACGACAAGATCAGCTGATGATTCTGTTGCAGGAAGCGCAACCTATGAGGTGATAAATAATAGATAAATGATGCCTAATAATTAATTGCTTTATTTTGAAATTTCACTCTCCGAATAGATTGTATGCAAACAATGTAGCTAATATGTGTTTTCCTCTAAATAGGGAGAAGTTATCCAAAAAATCTTCAGAACTTAAGAAGCTGCAAGAAGAGTTGGATCGAGTTAGTTCATCTACTGCGTCTCTTGAGCTTTTGAATGAACAGTTAAAGTAAGTGGTTATTTATGACATCTTGTACAACTAACAGTTAAAGTAAGTGGTTATTTATGACATCTTGTACAACTAACAGTTAAAGTAAGTGGTTATTTATGACATCTTGTACAACTAACAGTTAAAGTAAGTGGTTATTTATGACATCTTCTACAACTAACAGTTAAAGTAAGTGGTTATTTATGACATCTTGTACAACTAACAGTTAAAGTAAGTGGTTATTTATGACATCTTCTACAACTAACAGTTAAAGTAAGTGGTTATTTATGACATCTTGTACAACTAACAGTTAAAGTAAGTGGTTATTTATGACATCTTGTACAACTAACAGTTAAAGTAAGTGGTTATTTATGACATCTTGTACAACTAACAGTTAAAGTAAGTGGCTATTTATGACATCTTGTACAACTAACAGTTAAAGTAAGTGGTTATTTATGACATCTTCTACAACTAACAGTTAAAGTAAGTGGTTATTTATGACATCTTCTACAACTAACAGTTAAAGTAAGTGGTTATTTATGACATCTTGTACAACTAACAGTTAAAGTAAGTGGTTATTTATGACATCTTGTACAACTAACAGTTAAAGTAAGTGGCTATTTATGACATCTTGTACAACTAACAGTTAAAGTAAGTGGTTATTTATGACATCTTCTACAACTAACAGTTACAGTAAGTGGTTATTTATGACATCTTCTACAACTAACAGTTAAAGTAAGTGGTTATTTATGACATCTTGTACAACTAACAGTTAAAGTAAGTGGCTATTTAGTTCATCGACTAATGACATCTTGTAGCTACAACTTAAGGCTGCCAACTGTAAGATTGAATTTAGCTACATCTATTTAAATATTTATTAATTTAATTGAAATAGTTACCTAATAGCTATCTCGCTATTCAGTTATCACTTAGCTACCGTCTCTTGACATTGTTGTTGGTATGAATTTTTTACTTGCTTCAAAATTAGCTTGTTTATTTATTTTTACTAATGTTGCATATTATCTTAGTGATAAAAGTGTGTTGTATTCTTAATGAGCTTAGATTCAGATAGTTGTCTAGTCTATATATATGAGTAGTGCTACTTATTTATGAACCATAATTTCTCTATTTAAAGAGATTCAATAGTCTATCTATCTAAACATGAAATGTTCTAGACAGCTAATTCTTAACTCGCAATGACAAAATATTGAAAAGATGTCCATAGATAAAAAATTCACTTTCATTCTTATTAGTGGATAATAGCTGAACACTAGAAGTAACGAGCAGTCAACATGACTGCTCGTTACTTTTCAAACATTTGCAGCTATCTTGAAGTTGTTTATTTTTAATGTGAAAATTCATTTATTATTTTAATAAGAAAATGATATTCACTTCAATATAAACATTCAAGTATCTACCAATACTAATTTAAGAGATAGCTATAATACAAATGTTTGAAAAGTGATAATCAGTCAAAGCAGCAGATTGACTACTTGGTAGTTTTAGTCGTAATTATTGGATATAACTAAGAGTAGCTACTTTTCACACAATTATACCTATTGATTTTAATCATTTCTCTTATTATAGACAATCTGATTGACTACCTACTTGCTGAGTAAAGTATCTATTTTGTTCCAGAGCCAGAATGGAGAAACTGAACATGAATACCAATCCGAAGAATCTGGAGGAGACTGAAAAGAGACTCTACAGGAAGACTCAGGACAACAAGAGACTGAAAGTTGACCTCGAGAATAGAAGCAGTGAGTAGACCTATTTTAATAACTAGTAGGGTAAGTTCCGAGTTATTGCACAGTTTCATGTTTTCAGATATGTAAGAACAAACTACAGAGACATGACAGAATGGAATATACAGACACAGTTTATTTCGATAAGCTTCTAACTACTAGCTACCTATTAATTTTATCAATAAAAAAATTTTAAAAATTGGTCACAAAATTAATAACAATGTATAATTATATTATAAATATAGAATAATAAATTCATAAAAATGATATTTGTCAACTGATCGAAGCCATACCTAGAAATGTCCTAAAATTAAAAAAAAATGGAGTGTCAACCATGTATATATTAGTTATTGAATTAGTGATCATTTATTTTTCATTTTGGTGTATTAATTATATGTTTATTGAAATAAACTATTTCTTTGCCTGTCTTTCCTTTTCTGTCATGTCTGTGCATAGGATTTAACTCGTTATTATAATTTTTATTCATTACTTCTGCAGGTCTGATTGCTCTGAACTTATCCTATCTTGTTTAGAAATATTTCCCATTTTTCTAGTTATGAAAACCATTTATTGTTCTGGTGAACATATTTGGTAACTTTAAGGTTTTGCAGATGATAAAGGGTGAATTATCGTGATTATTATCCTAACAAGTAGCTAACAAACAGTATAAAGCTACTCTTTAAATTTGTCTTCTAAAAATAATGCTTTAGTTTTGTTATCTGCTTTCAAATGTTTTTCTTATTTTTAAACTTAAATCTTGTTTAAATGTGTACAATGTTGTGATGATAAACATGGTTAGTTACTGCACTTTGCCACATAATCGTGAGGATAAACATGGTTAGTTACTGCACGTTGCCACATAGTTTTAGTTACTGGTAAAAAAGGAAATGCCCAACGGTACAATAATTAGATTGTATTTGAATTTTCTTTATTAATAATTCTTTATTGAATTAAAATAGTGTAGAATAAATAATAATACAAATAGCCTTTTATCTCATTTTTAAAATAGTGTCTACCACTCTTTTACAAATGCATTCATGAGTATTTAGTGAAAATTATGCAGAATCTGTTACAATACAATTTTAAGAATATATAATATTGTAGTTGATGGCCTATGACTCTATACTATTAGATAATAGATTATCTTATTGCTCTTTCTTTTGCATTGGTATTCATTTGTTTGTTTGGCATTTTAACTAGTAAGGTTGTCTTAGTTGTCACTGCTGAAGCTGTCTTTGCTGCTATACATGTCCATGCCTTCCGTCACGATGTGAATCACCTTCTCGTTAGTTACTGTCACCATAGGGACGTGCTTCACCTGAAATGCAGTGGATGAGTTAGTTTCTGAAGGAGTTTTCTCTTTTATAAAGATTGCATTCTTATTGTTTCTAAGGGAAGACTATTTTCTTTAAAAAGAGTTCGTTTCCTCACAGTTTGTAGCTAGTGCAATAAATGTTGGTTAGAGTGCAGTGAACTTCCGCTAATGTCTATTGATTGTCATAGATATTTTAAACATCCTATGGTTCTTTTTCTACTGAAACCTAAGTCAACCAAATCTCACCCTAGCAAAGTGTTGCTTGGTGCTAGCTTCAGATCGTCTCTTCAGTAGCTGCATTGCGACCAGTGCCACTGTGAGTGCAGTGGCTATGCATGTGAGAGCAATGAGTTCAGTGGTGTAGTCCTGCTCCCACACCACTATGTCGTGACTCTGCCTCTGAACGATAGGACTGGTGCTGGTACAACAGTACACCATTGCCTGGGGGAAATGAGTAGGAGGTTTGAGGGAGGGGTTGTAATAATAGAGATCTGTTATATAGGGTGCGTTACAATTTATCGGTCGGTTTGAACTTTGAACAATATTTATTATATGGTTTTTCTTATATAACCGAAGATGTGAAACTGACCGATATTTCGTAACTTAACCTTTCTAGTTGCTGCTTTCCTAGACAGCAATGTTTCTTGGGGCTACTTAGTTCTGATACAAATGTTGTCCCAATATTGGGACAATGTTGTCCTAACGAACATTGCTACCTATATTTATATTTGTGTTAATAGGCTGTTCACAGTGTTCTTACTTGGCAAGAATAGATTCCTGTTTGGTTGAGAGTGAGACCTTCTATACTGATGGTGGATGTGAGTTTGGTGGGGGTGCTCTCTTCCACCACTGCAGTGTTGGGAGAAGGGGGACAGTCGTTGGGGGAAAGTGACTCCGTCAGTGAACACTCACTAAAGAGGGATATGTGTATTAGTAGGTAGTTAATTACATTTCAGTTAGTTAATTTGTAACATTTTGTATAACTACAAGCTTTTTTTTTATGAAATTCTAATCTCTAAATAAATTATCTCACATAGTTAGCTACTTGAATTGAACAGGTGTGAATAATAAATAATAGCTTGTTTATATACAAAAAAATTTATTTTAGCATAAAATACAGAATGTAGAGAGAGTTTTTGAAGATGAAAATAGCTAGCTACAAAAGTTACGTTGCATTGCAAGTTTTTCTACCTGACTGGTGGGCGTGTAGCTTCAAATAACCAGTTGAGTTGCACCTCCTTGACTATAGAGCTATTGAGTCCTGACACTCCTGGTGCTATGACTTCGCACTGTAACAACACACTCTCACCCTGCCTCAGGTAGGTGCTGTTAGGTGACGCTGTGATGTTGAAGGAGCTTGTGATGGCTTGGGAACAAAGCTCTGTGCAGGTGTCAGGGGTGTGGGGGGATGAGGAAGATGTGTCTATTAGAGGAACTGCTTCAGGTATAAGGAATGTAGTTGTTTCTGTTTTAACTGGTGGAGTTGTTTCTGGTTTAATTGGTGGAGTTGTTTCTGGTTTAATTGGTGGAATTGTGTCTGGTTCAACTGGTGGAATTGTTTCTGGTTCAACTGGTGGAACGGTTTCTAGTTTAACAGCTGGAATTGTTTCTGGTTTAACTGGTGGATTTTCTGGTTTAACAGACGGAGTTTTTGTTGATGGTTCCACCACTCCAACATTATTCTTTTCTACCTCATCGTTAGGTTTTAAGGTATCAATTGATCCCCCTTCATTTTCTGGCTTTAGTTTCCCCTCCTCACCAACCTGCAGTTCAGATTGTGGTAGTGTGTCGATACTATCATGTACAAGTATATCCTCTTTGCGGTAAGGTCCTAGAAAGGATCCATCGTAGCGCTCTACAATGTGCAGCTCTCCTTCTGTTGAGTCAGAGTAGGTATGAGGGATAGCTAGAGTGATTAGCAACAGCAGGCAGGTAGGACTATACATCATGCACCACTATGTCTTCACTGTCTAGCTACCATACTGACTGGTTACTAGAAAGCGTCTTACAAGCTCTTATCTACAACTGACCAATATCCTTATCAGCTCTTATCTTCATATGATGAACTAGAAGATAAGAATTTCTTAATGGTATATTAATTGATTATTTCCGGTATTCACTTCATGATGAATAATCGGGTGAATCAAATTTATGTTTTTTCTACATGAATTGCATGTTTGAGTTATTTTTACATGTACAATCATGCTTTTAATCAGTAAGAAATAATCACAGTATATAGGTGGGCAAAATTAAATAAATACACTATGATATTTTATCAGTGAAATGTTTCTTTGTTCAATATTTTAACAGTGAAATGTTTCTTTATTCAATATTTTAACAGTGAAATGTTTCTTTATTCAATATTTTAACAGTGAAATGTTTCTTTATTCAATATTTTAACAGTGAAATGTTTCTTTATTCAATATTTTAACAGTGAAATGTTTCTTTATTCAATATTTTAACAGTGAAATGTTTCTTTATTCAATATTTTAACAGTGAAATGTTTCTTTATTCAATATTTTAACAGTGAAATGTTTCTTTATTCAATATTTTAACAGTGAAATGTTTCTTTATTCAATATTTTATCAGTGAAATGTTTCTTTATTCAATATTTTAACAGTGAAATGTTTCTTTATTCAATATTTTATCAGTGAAATGTTTCTTTATTCAATATTTTAACAGTGAAATGTTTCTTTATTCAATATTTTTTTAACAGTGATTTTTTTGTTTTTTCAGAGGAAGTTCACGACCTGAAGGCTTACATCAGCGATCACAAATTGTTCTACGAGAGACAAGGCAAGAAGAGTTTGTGGGCACTGCAGCTTGTCAGGAGATTGCATAGAAACCTAACTACATCTCCAGGGTTTGCTGGTGAGTCTTGCTTTGTTAGATCAGAAGAAGGGGAGCTCTATGAAATTAAACTCAATCATAATTGCTTTCGAAGAATAACGGGCATTTATAACTAGAATTTTTTTATCGTTTTTTATCAAGTGTCATAAATGCAGTAATTTTCAATGTTATTCATTTTGTAAAAAAATGCATGGCGTCATTACACGGATATAGGATTTTGCAACTAGTTTCTATCAATTGAATTATTTCTTAATCTAGTGGATAACAATATTGCTCAGGAATGCCATAAAGCTACTCGAACTTTACTCTTTTGTAATTAGTTTGTATGAGACGCTGCATCTCGTATTTTATTTTTATGTTTTACAAAGGAAAGGTGTGGAATATGTGGGTAATTGAAATGTTCACGCAGATAAATGCTACTATGTTATTGAACCAAGTCCACACGTGGTTATTTTGCATGTCTTGGTGTAACTACAAAATAGTTTAAAATATGTGTTAGTAATTGATGCTGTGAAATTTTTATTTTGTGTCTGCGCACGCTATTTTGATTCAATAACAAATTAGCTAAATTATATATTTTTTGGGGGGAGCCCTAGCTATCAATTAGACACTTCTTATTTCATATGTAATAGCTAACTAACTAATAGATTAATGTGAAATACAAAGAGAGCATTTCTAGCTAATCATGCTTAATTAAAAAATAAATGAGAAATAGAATTAGCTTGTCATTTAGAGATATACATTGTTAGCTCCATATGCCTTTCCTTATGATAAACAACTATAAGTTAGGAGAGAAACTGTAAATTGTTAGTTTATGGGTTCTTAGTTGTAATATTTTTACTGATGATCGTCTCCACTTACATGAAATTATGAAAGTTTTGAAATTCAAATCAAAACTGTAATTTGGGGTTATATATGATAATGTTCTTATATTTATCTAAGAACTAAATTCAATGGTTTGTGGGAATAATAATCTGTTTCTTAATTGCATGTGTTGTATTAGTTCATTATTAAATGATTGTGAAGAAAGTCTACCTGTTCATTATTTAGTGATGTTAATCACAGGTGTATTTACAGGTACTGGTCTCACCAATGAGGAGAAAGAAAGGGTGGATTGTGTGTTTGATGAAACAAAAGATGCACTTCACAGTCAGTACGAGGGTAAGTTGTTATTTTTTTAAAGACCGTATTAGCTAATCGCTGTCAATCGAATAGTGTTTTGAAAAAGGTTTAGCTACTATTTGGACTATGACCGTATCTCTAATTTTACGTCTTTTTTAGCTTTCAGAAGAGAGAAAGAGAAATGTTCCAGTAGAATCGAAATGAAACATCTGCCTTGCTTTGAAGAATGGATGGATGATTTTGATCAGAATGGAGATGGTTTGTGGGACGGCTTTGACAATGAGTCATTGAAGGAAAATGTGCCTCAGGAGGAGTCGTCTAAAGGCTTCACTAGTGATTCAGCCCCAAAGACTGAATCCAAGAAGAAAATTCAGAAGAAGGAACAAAAGGTCAAACCTGCAAAGCCTCGTGTCTCCAAACCTCGCGGTCCTTACAAGTCAAAGTATTCTGAAGAGAAAGAAATCGAACGAGGAGGTAAAATGATAGAGCAGCTGATGATGGGGTTCTCGTCCAATGATGAAAAAGCCTCTCCAGTTAAACCTTCTAGAAGATACTCTAGTGAAAGTCAAGCAAGAAGATCATCTATTGTTCCTCCTAGAAGATCTTCAGCAGTTCCTAATCTGCAGAAGATGAAACACGAGTCTAGTAGCAGTGAAGATGAATTTGTTGATTGTGATGATAAAACTCCAAAGATTGAACATACAGCCACTAGTAGATCTCAAAACTCTACTAGAAGTAGAACTACAAACACTAGGAAAGTTACGGATTCAGTCGCTAAAGATTCAAAGAAGTCAGTTGTTTATAGTTCTAGGAAATCGTTCACAGAAGTTCATAACAAGTCTCAAGAATCCGTGGGTAGGAGTAATTTGTTTGGATCCGAGTCAGAATCTGATACTGAAACTAGTGGCAATAAACCTGAGTTAGGTAAACAAGTATCATCAGATGGTATTTCTAGATCTGACAGCACCCACTCGAATCGTAAAGGAAGTTCTATACACGGTGTTGCCAAGCATAGTCGAGTGTTTGACAGAGAGGTTACGTCATGTCAAAACAAGCGCTACAGCGATAGAAAGAAACCTCCCAGCACACAGTTCGTGAAACTGGGTGGTAATGGTAGACACGAAACTCCTAAGGTTGATATCAAAAGTATTTCAACCAAGCTGATGAAGGAGTCCCTCGAAAACAAAAACAAGTTACTTTCCCAATCCAAACTTACTCCATGTATTAAGAAGCAGGAATCCATTTCTTACAAACCATCAAAATTCACACCTGACATCAAACACAAAAGCATAACTGTTGAACCTTCAGTTGCAGTCGAGACGCCTGTAATTTATAGAATGCGCAATCTGTCTGAAAGTTCTACGGAAGAAGTGTCTGATGTAAACAAGAAACCCATAGAGAGAAACCAGTTCAACTATTCACCTAGAAAGCAGAAATTACTGAAAGATGATCTAGCACTATCTTCTTCTGAAAGTGAAGCAAGTGACTGTGATGAAGGTGAAAAGGATTCTGCTAACGATGGTCCATCTGAAGCTGAACATGACAGTTCTCTGGATTTGTCAAAGATAGTAGCCGATACCTCAAAAGAAGCCACAAATTTGAAATTCCCTAATTTGAATTTTAGCAATGAGGAAGATTCACAAGTTGCTTCGCTAGGAGAAAAAGATTCCAAAGAACTCCCATCAGTTCCTATTGAAAAGTCTGAAATATTTTCTGAGTTAGGGTTAGATCTTTCAAAAGAATCGTTATTACCGGAAAATGAACAGTTGAACGAATCTTTGGAACTCTCTTACACTTCCCAGTGTCATTCAACTCCCTGTAAATCTGAGTCTGTAGAAAAAATAGAACCTTCACTTGTCAAATGTTCTGAATCCGTTCCAGTGATGAAGAATCTTGAAGAAGAGACTAAAACTCTTGTTGTGAAATCAGTCTTGAATGATGAACCATCTGTTGCAAGCATTTCAGGTTCTCCTAAATTAAATCTGGACACCCAGAAACAAGATCCCAAAGCTGTTACTGTTCAATCAGGCGTCTGCAATGAGTTCAGTAATCTAAAGAATAAACAGTTTAAAAATGATTCCTTAAAGAGAGAAGTTGATGAGTCAGTCGTTTCAAAGAATTCCAAAATAGGAACTTCCTCAAAATCTCAAGAGAATAGATCAGATGCTTTGGTTGCACCTAGAACTACTAGAAGTCGTTCAAAGAATCTGAGCGAATCCTCCACATCGGACAGTTCATTCATGGATAGGTGTAGTGATGCAAGACACGGAAACGAATTTAATAAACCTGTGGTCCATCAGAAGAGAGTCAGATCTAACTCCTTTATTAATGATTCTCTTGATCTATCTACTACTTCAATTGATGATGCAACTGACAAATCCAAACGTGAACCGGATAAAAAGAAAATCAAAACTATATTTGATGAGTTGAATTCTATTCCCAATACTGTTGAATCATTTGACGAGTCGTTTGAGCAGATTCTAGGTTCACCTGACTTCAAATACTTCTCGCCTTCTTCTGAGACTAAAAGAATTCGAAGAAGATCCACGAGATCTTCTTCGAGTAGCTCTACACAACCTTCCATAGTCCCTATTGACAAAGCAGTCGCTACAAAAAAGGTGCCTTATTCATCATTTATTCAATTCGTCAAAGGTGAATCTCTACCTGCAACTGTCCATCCAAAAACGAATTTCAAAGATGGCGAAAAATCTAACAATGAGAATTTCGTTAAAACGGAAGAATCTGTGCCTGTTCAAAAAGCTGTCGTTCTGAAAGAATCTGTGCCCAGTAAGAAAACTGATGCTCCAAAAGAATCCCTTCCTGTTCAGAAAACTGATGCTCCAAAAGAATCCCTGTCCGTTCAGAAAACTGATGCTTCAAAAGAATCCCTGTCCGTTCAGAAAACTGATGCTCCAAAAGAAGATGTTAGCACCAAGAAAACACTAAGTTATCCACCCAAGAACAAACCACAATCTCGACGAGATCTAATGATGAAAAGAGCCAACTCAGGCTCTTTAATGAAAAAGATAGTTATCAATCCTGAATCTGATCCTACTAGACGAATTAGTAGACGTAGGAGACACATGGGTTCATATGGTACTAGTTCAACTGCACCCAAAGATCTTCAAACAATGGACATCGATGAAACACCCGATAGTGTTATTATCGATGAAGGTAACACAAAAGTCAAAGAAATTGATTCAACTATTGATGGAGGAGTTTCTGATATCACTACTGAAACAAAGTCAGACTGTACTAGGGTTGCTGCTAAAGATTTATCAATTGCAGGTAAACTTGTCGATTCTATTATATCAGTGGACGAAATGTCTGAAGAAAAGGAGTTGGTTTTGGATATAGAAGTTGAAAATTTAGAAGATTCGGATAGTCCAAATGAAGGAGAAAGTGAATTGGAAGTTGGAAAATTGGATGAAATGGCGTCTGTAGAAGATAACAAGGTAGATAGTGAAGATATAAAAGAAAATGACTCTCCAACAAAAAATTTAAAATCTGTTGATCCACCCCCCTCCACTGACGCCTCTAAAGTAAACCCTACTCATTTTGACCTTTTTGGTGACGATGATCTCAGTGGTTCGGACAAAGAAACAGGAGAAAGTAAAACCCACAAGAGAAAACTGTGCCACGTGCCAAAAACTTCTTCAAAAAAGCAAAATTTAGAGAAATCGCAGGAATCAAAAGACTCAACAGACACCGTTCGTGCTAAAGGCTCCAAAGGATCCATCCTAGATGATATCATCAGTCTCGAGAAGAAAGCTACTCCTAAGAAGTCTGTTCTTCCTACAGTAAGTTCTCAAAAAACAGCAACAATTGGTAAAACTTTAACGCCAAGTCAGCTCATGGAGTTAAGTAGGCGTAAAGTCGGTGCTAATATGACCAGATCAGCTCCTAACGTACACCAAAAGAAATCTGTAATTCCTCCCCCAATCATGGGCTTCCCATCCAAGAAACTCTCTCGCAACACTATGGTACAGAGAGCCATCAGGAGGTTGAAGAGTGGCAGAGTTGCTAAAAAGAGAACTGTCAAAGAAAGGGAGAGTTCTGAACACAAGGCAACTCCTAAAGCTGCTGTAACGACCGAACAGAATTTCAATAGCAAGGAAAATATTAGCGACAGTGATGATTCTGATGGCGTCTGTGCCGTCAAACGTTCTCCTCAGAAGAAGGCTATGGTAGTGGATAGTGATAGCGAGGCTGAACTGGATAAAAGTGAAGAACAACTGGAAATTGTTAAAGAACATGTCAATGATGTTAAAAAAAGTGAAAGTGATAACATTAAGCCATCAGCTGATGTTGATGTAACAGATGCTGCTACTTCAAAGCCAGCAGCTTTTGAAGTTCATTTTGATGAAGAGGAATCAGCTGATGCTTTTGAAAAGCAAACTGATAATACTGAATCAGCTGTTAGTGAAAAGCAAACTGATAGTGATTGTGAAAAATCAGCAGTCAGTGAAAAATCAGCAGTCAGTGAAAAATCAGCAGTCGGTGAAAAATCAGCTGTCAATGGAAAATCGGCTGTCAATGGAAAATCGGCTGTCAATGGAAAATCGGCTGTCAATGGAAAATCGGCTGTCAATGGAAAATCGGCTGTCAATGGAAAATCGGCTGTCAACGAAAAATCGGCTGTCAACGAAAAATCGGCTGTCAACGAAAAATCGGCTGTCAACGAAAAATCGGCTGTTAATGGAAAATCGGCTGTCAATGGAAAATCGGCTGTCAATGAAAAATCGGCTGTCAATGAAAAATCGGCTGTCAATGAAAAATCGGCTGTCAATGAAAAATCGGCTGTCAATGAAAAATCGGCTGTCACTGAAAAATCGGCTGTCACTGAAAAATCGGCTGTCACTGAAAAATCAGCTGTTGGTGAAAAAGCAGCTGATTTGACCAAAATTATCTCACGATTCTCAAGGAAAATTATTCCCAAAAAGAAAACTGCCATTTTGCTTGAGAATAAAAGCACTATACCTTACAAGAGACCTATGTTACGAAGCAGTGCAAAGATGGACAATCCTCCTATGATACAATATCCTGCCATTGAGATGGATGTTCCCTGTGCTGACTACAAACCCGAGGTTGCAGTTGAAACAACGAAAGATATTGAAATGAAAGTCGCTACAGACTCTACTTCATTCAAAGAATCCGAAAGAACAGATGATAGTGAAGAAGAAGGGGATGCATTGGTGATGAACATAGAGGAGATGGAAGATGAGAAAGAGCCAGAGGTTTCTGAGAGAGAAAATGAAGTAGCGGTTGATTTGAATGCAGGGCGCGTAACAAGAATGAAATCTAGAGAGATGATTAATGTTCTGCACAGATCTGAGATGCCTTCATGTAGCAACAAGCCTGATATTAATACTTTGACTGTGACAAAGCCAACTCCTTTCTTCTTCAGAGACTGCCTATCCGAGAACCCTGAGAATGAGCTGGTAAATGATAAAGTGGAGGAAGAATTACCTTGCTGGGCTTCAGCTGTTGACGAACCGAAAGAAGAGCAAGAGGCAACTGAAGAAGAATCTGTTGTAGAGGAGTCTTTTGAGGTTGTGGTGGAAAAGATAGAAATCCCTACTCAAATGATTCCCCAGCATTTAATTTCTGCTCACCAAGATTTGTACAAGAAGTGCCTTGAGATTATGATTGATATTCCAAATGGCAAACCAGGTGATCGAGTCTCCAGAGTTGCCATGAATAACATTGTTAGGGAATTTAGCGGCCAACTGTCCCAGAAAGACTGTGATCCTCTTGCTCTCGTTGTTGCACCTCTCTGTCGGTGTTTCATCCACCTCCTCTTAAAGTGTGAGCCTTTTGAGGATTTGAAAGTAGTAGAGGATAAAGTCTCCCAGTTCCTCAGCCCCCAAATTTATTCTTTGTTCATGTTCATGAAGACTCTGGAGATGAACCTGAGTAACAAATTCGCCTTAGAGCCTCGGTTCCTTGATAGCGCCATGGCGCAGTTCTGCTTCTCTCTCATGAAGAACTCCAGTAGCAGCGATACTGCGGCGGCTTTTGGATTGGGGCTGAAGAAACCAGCAGTGCTGAATTACAGCAGTTTGGCTTGTCTAGCTGCTTGGCATACATCATCCTGCAATAACAAGACAAACGAAACGTAAGCAAACTTAGATATGATAATACGATAGGCCTATTTCAACAAAAATACAGCATAAAAACGCCCAATTTAAGTTGACATACAAAACCAATACGCTTATTGAGTGGTAGCGTTTTTCCATGCACCATTTTCTTTGATGTGGCATGAGAAAAAACGCCCGTTTGGAAAGGGGCTTACTACCTTCACAGTCCTAAGCTCCTCCTACTTTTTCAACGAAAATATAAGAAAAAACGATATAGCTATTATATATTTCAGTTGGTATCCATGATACCTGCAGGTATCATGGATACCAACTAAAATAAATAAATATTATAACGTTTTTTCTTGTATTTTTGTTGAAAAAGTAGGAGGATCTTAGGACTGTGAAGGTAGTAAGCCCCTTCCAAACGGGCGTTTTATCCCATGCCGCAAGGGTCTCAGAGAAGCTAATGTTATTTTCTTTCAGGTACCAGTGGGAGCAGTGTCGGTGTTTCCTGATGGAGATGCTCTGTCTCCACGTTGGCTCTGTTCACGCCGCCCTCCTCTCCAGTCTCTTCCTGGGCAAGTGGGTGTTCCTCCGTCATGTGAAGTACAGGAAGCAGACGGGGCTGGAGAGAGCCTTACTTTGGGTGGCTCACCACGGGCCTTTTGTTGGCAGGTTAGTTGGGAGTTAAAGACATTTCAATGCAATTAACTAATTTGAAAAACTTGTAAAAATAAATCCTATTTTGCTGAAGTAACACATTCCATATTTCCATTGCAATATCTTAATTAGAAATAATAACTTGTGCTTTTATCTTTTTAGTAGCTACTTTTTCAACTTAATTTGTTCTATGTGTATTAAATATATGACTATTTTTAGAGAGGCAATCAGGGCGAGTCTCATCAGGGGGTTGGAGCTGAAGTATGCCTGTGAAGAGCCTCCGAAGGAGCCACTGATGGTGAGTCACTGTGTAGTAGTGTCAGGAGTCACTGTGATGACTGACTGCTTTTTATTTTCTGATATTTAAATTGACTAGTTTTTACTTTCCAAACCTTTGTATCACATTAATTATTAGTGTTAGCTCCTTCTTTATTTTTAATTAGAGAGACACCATCTCCTTATATTTAATATAATAAATTCAAGTGTAGCTATATAGGTATTTACCAATAATAATTAAAGAGATACAAATGTTTGAGAAGTGAAAAACTGCCAAATTGACGTCTTGGACTTTGGTAGTTATATCGTTCAAAACCTTTAACTTTCTAATTGTTATTCTTTCTTCAGGTTGTTGAGCAGTTGGTTTCAGATCTCATCACCGACTCTAACGGAGCAAAGAAGAAGACTGCGCGCCTGACCGACACCAGAGACAGCACCGCCACCACTGTGTGCGGTGTGGTTGTGCTTAGCCTCTGGATGGGGAAGGGTTGGACTGAGGGTGAGCTCCTTCCCACCCTGGTGACGGTCCTATCCACCAAGAGGACTGTGGAGAGGGAAAAACTGAGCCACTTCGTCAGTCAGCTTCTTGGTGAGAATGTGGTGCAAAATAGGAACTGAAACACTGAATTGTTTGTGTAAAATGTAGGGTAAGTTACGAATTATCAGTCAGTTCCACATCTTCGGTCATAATTATAAGAAGAAACTATATATAGTAAGAATTATAATAAATAAAGTTATTATCATTAACTAGCTACATTATTTTTTCTTATGACCAAAGATGTGGAACTGACCGGTAATTCGTGGCTTACCCTATAGCTACATTTTGTAAAAAGTACGAGTTTCATATAGGTACCTTGCTAATTAATATTAGATGTGAATCGCAACTTGACTGTTATTGTTAATATTTCAAATTAACTGATTACTCCCTTCTCTCTAAACGCAGTCACTAATTTATTAGATAGTTATTCATAATAATAATATTCATCGATATATATTTTTTCAGAACCACTGTTGACGCGTCATAATTACACCAAAGACAACCTCCGTGATCTCTTGCAGAAAATAGAGGGTGAGGAGTGCAGAAAGCTACTCAGTGCTCATATGTGACATATCTCACCTCTTGGTGAACATTAGCTAAAATACAGTTTTTAGTTTGAATTAATAACGAGAGGAATGAAATCTTTACAGGAGATAATTTCTTGAATGTTTTGATTAGTATGTATGTATTAATTAATTAGTATTAATTTACCCTATCATTTGTTCTAATGTGTTTCTTTTCCCCATCTTCAGACACTCCTCTCAGTGCCAGTAAATATTCTCGGTCCTCCAAAGCAAAGCCAGACAAAACACTTCAGGAGTTCCTCACAAATTCTCTGTGTGACGCCCTTAGGAAACACTTGCATGCGATGGAGTGAAGGGCGCCTTCACGTGGGAAGGGGGCCTTTACAAAGGAAGGGCACCTTTACAAATGAAGGGCACCTTTACAAATGAAGGGCACCTATACAAATGAAGGGCACCTATACAAATGAAGGGCACCTTTACAAATGAAGGGCACCTTTACAAATGAAGGGCACCTTTACAAATGAAGGGCACCTTTACAAATGAAGGGCACCTTTACAAATGAAGGGCACCTTTACAAATGAAGGGCACCTTTACAAATGAAGGGCACCTTTACAAATGAAGGGCACCTTTACAAAGGAAGGGCACCTTTACAAAGGAAGGGCACCTTTACAAATGAAGGGCACCTTTACAAATGAAGGGCACCTTTACAAAGGAAGGGCACCTTTACAAATGAAGGGCACCTTTACAAATGAAGGGCACCTTTACAAATGAAGGGCACCTTTACAAATGAAGGGCACCTTTACAAATGAAGGGCACCTTTACAAATGAAGGGCACCTTTACAAATGAAGGGCACCTTTACAAATGAAGGGCACCTTTACAAAGGAAGGGCACCTTTACAAATGAAGGGCACCTTTACAAATGAAGGGCACCTTTACAAATGAAGGGCACCTTTACAAATGAAGGGCACCTTTACAAATGAAGGACACCTTTACAAATGAAGGGCACCTATACAAATGAAGGACACCTTCACTAAAGAAGGTCTCTAGTCACTGTGTGGACCTTCTTCTAATATTACATTTGCTCAAAGTTTAATGAAGAAATTCCTAAATGATGCTCAACATTACTCATTTTATCATCCAATAATATTCAACGTTACTTCTTTTATCAGAATGACTAACAAATTTTCTAAATTCAGTTTTACTGTTCGGACAAGTGCCCTTACATCACTATTTAGGAGCGCCAGAATGTTTTTAATGATTGTGTGAATGTTCTATGTGATTACTTTGATTCTCATGTTCCATTAGTCTTTGGTATTTTAAGTCAAGGGATGTGAACTTATATGTATATGCAGTTGCTTTTAATATTTGGAACACCGTTTGCTATTTTATTTAACAAATGGATAATTGGATTTATTTATATATTGTCAAGTACTTTCTTTCTTACTGGTCATCATTTTTATGATTTTGTAGCCATCTTGTTTTCTCCAAACTGGAAGTGGTAGGAAATGTTTAATATGACACACCACATTTTTTTCAACTGAACTGAAATTTGATTTATATGTTTTTATGTAAAATGTTTATGTGAATGTAAAATCAAAAGAAGCTTTTTAAAAACTGATTGATGTGAATGAGAGTTTTGATCGGTAATTGAGTAGAATCCCCATAAACGTTCTGTTTTAGCTGTATAATTTGGATACTGAATGTCGTTTTTACGTTGTGATTATACTGGTTAACCACTAGGGTATCTTTGACTAGTTTTACTGATCCACTATGATTTATTTTATTTATTGTCAGTTCGTTCATTTATTTGTTTGATGTGATTTTATACGGTGGTCAACAATCTTTTTCCTACATTGACTGTAACTAGTGTAAAAAAAATACAGAGATGTTATTTATGTTAATTGTCCTTTTATTCACCTTGTGTCAGTAACCCTCTTCAAAATTTTAGGGGATTGAATTTTAGGTTTTCGAAAACTCTTAGTAACGAGAAAATTTAAAAAAAGTGAATTACGATATTACTAGTAGTGGTCTACGGTGGATAAAAGAAGGATGATGTAAATTGGAACTTGTAACTTTTGTAAATTGGGCCTTGAATTATTGTAAATTGGGCCTGAAACTGTTGTAAATTGGGCCTTGAACTGTTGTAAATTGGGCCTGAAACTGTTGTAAATTGGGCCTTGAACTGTTGTAAATTGGGTCTTGAACTGTTGTAAATTGGGTCTTGAACTGTTGTAAATTGGGCCTTGAACTGTTGTAAATTGGGCCTTGAACTGTTGTAAATTGGGTCTTGAACTGTTGTAAATTGGGCCTTGAACTGTTGTAAATTGGGTCTTGAACTGTTGTAAATTGGGCCTTGAACTGTTGTAAATTGGGCCTTGAACTGTTGTAAATTGGGCCTTGAACTGTTGTGAATTGGGCCTTGAACTGTTGTAAATTGGGTCTTGAACTGTTGTAAATTGGGTCTTGAACTGTTGTAAATTGGGCCTTGAACTGTTGTAAATTGGGCCTTGAACTGTTGTAAATTGGGTCTTGAACTGTTGTAAATTGGGCCTTGAACTGTTGTAAATTGGGCCTTGAACTGTTGTGAATTGGGCCTTGAACTGTTGTAAATTGGGTCTTGAACTGTTGTAAATTGGGTCTTGAACTGTTGTGAATTGGGTCTTGAACTGTTGTAAATTGGGTCTTGAACTGTTGTAAATTGGGTCTTGAACTGTTGTAAATGTGAAAGCTGAAAGATTTTGATGCTGTAAATCGAACACTTGTAGAAAATACTAATAGGTAGGGTGCACGGTAACTGAGTTTTTACCCTAAATATAAGTGTTCACAATACACCGGAAAAAAAAGAGAATTTAACATACAGTAGAATTCCTCTACAGTGAACCGTCCTGTATAGTGAACTAACCTCTGTAGTGAACATATTTAGTTTAGTGTTCCTGAAATGACTATACGTTTTCTATGAATCTCTATATAGAAAATGAGTTCTATTTCATGAAAGAGGAGTTGTACCAGTTAAACTCCTGTATAATGAAGTCATGTATAGTGAACTATCCTGATTTCGAGAGATGAAAAACCCTGTATAATGAATTTATTTATAAAAGAAAGAAAAAAAATTATATAGTCTGCCATGAAAAGGGCAGTTTTCTATTCATCTTCTAAATCCTCTACAGTAGAGTAAACTCTCTATAGTGAACTAGTTGGAGTTCACTATGGAGAAGTTCTACAGTAATTGGCAAAGATGTTTAAGATTTGAAAATATTTCACTTAAAAGCATCGAACCCTCAGCTTAGATCTTTGCTCTGCTATTTTGGTGTTAGGAGTTCGAAGAAAAATTCTATTAAAAAATTATATACAGATAAAATTTAATTTTCTTCATCCTATTAAACCCATTCGAACTTTTGATAATGAAGCCAATAATACCTAACTAATATATCGAAATAACAATCAATTTATTGCATAAAAATTATCTAATTGTTTTATTAAGGTGAAAGTTTTTTAATTCAACAGAGTATATCTCTATCCTAAATTAATAAAAATTTAATGTTTTCCAATAGTGAACATAAAATTTATTTGGATTATTACATTTCTTTAATTATCTTAATTTTGTAAATACAATCGCATATAAATCCCTTTTCAAGGTTCTATTTAAAAACTAACTAGCCAAATCTAATATGGATTCAAACTCTACAAACAACTCTCTAGTTTAACAGCCCATCAATAATTCCTTTGTTTTGACTTCGTGTATCCGATTCGTGACCTTAAAGCACAAAAACAAATGAAGGTAGTGATTTGTGCTCGGGGAGGCGTGTGAGCTACTCAGTGCTATGGTCAGTCAATATCAGCTGAGTTTAAAGGGGCAGTTCAGTCAGAATCAAACTATTGCCAAATTGGTCCTAAATCGATTTAGTATATTTATTTATGTAACATTAGAATATTCGTTGATTTTAGAAATGTTTATATAAAAAGTATATTGTAAATTAGTGGCGCCATCTGTGGACTGCGGTGGACCGCGTAACTAATCATTGTAGTACGTAAACAAAATGATAACCAGTCCCAGACTTCAATCGGTTATTAACTTATGAAAATGGCGAAAAGAATTTGTGAAATTGAAAACTGTCCTTCGAGTCAATTAGATTTAGTTTTGAAAAGAAAACCATCTCTTCATAAATTACCTGTTAATACTGTTGATAGAAAAATTGTTCACATGTTATCAGCTGTAAAATGTAAACAAATAGTACAGAGTGGTGGCGCCATCTGTAGGAGGACGAAGGAACTAAATCAAATTTATAAAATATGATATATATCGCTTATTATATTTTTTTCAACCGTTTAATTCTACAAGAATGCTTTATTCTTACTAAGTGATCGTTCAACATTAATATTATGAAAACAAAAATTGACTGAACTGCCCCTTTAAGTATATTATTTAAACTAACTATATTATGATTTAGAATACTATTTAATTGGTATTTTATTTCAAATTGTCTCGTATTATTTTATTTTGAAAATGATAGCCAATGTAAAGAGACAGCGCCATTACTATTCGTGTTTTGAATATTTCATCTGAAATAATTAAGGATTAATGAAATAAATATGTCTATGTTTCATCTCAGGAATAGTAGAATAATTGATTAATTAATTTAAAAAAACTAGAAATTTAGAAAATAAATGATTGCTGAAAAAAAAAAAAATTCTAAAAAAAAAAAAATTTTCTCATAATTTTGACTTCAGTACACACTTCCTACCTTCGCAGATTGTGAAAGGTAATATTTTAGTCGACATTTATTTATTTATCATCTTGTTACTCGCATAACTAAAAAAGTATTCAACCAAATTGCCTGAAATTTTGTTGGACGATTGGTCATTATCCTGCAACCATTTTATTAGATTTTGCGAGTGAAAAGGTTAAAGGTCAAGGTAATCATAAGCGGCAGTGAAGGTATGCGCCCATCATCTAGTTACTCATTATATTACTAGATGTCATAATTGCAATAATTAAACTTATAACCGTAACAACAAAAAATAGGAGATTAGCTCCACTTTAATTATAATTAATTACTTTAATATTGTCAAAAGTAAACATGAAGTGAATAGTAATTAAATAAACATTCTTTGTTGCTTAAAAGTAAAGTACTATTAC
>CANNZV010004205.1:0-45495 GCA_947561585.1 Caprella mutica
ATAGAAGGAAGCTCGTACTTGTGTGAGCCAACTCCTTCCAAGTGCTAGTACTTTGGAGTTAAAATCTAAGCCAAAGAGTAAGTGTATTATTGTTTCATTCCTACAACTTCCTCCAGTGTAGTAATTGTGCGAAGATTTTGTTTTCTTCATAGTTTTTAAAATCTTTGAATTGTTTTAATGATGTAAACTGACGGGTTTTTTATTTGTGTCTTATCAAATTTTTACATGTTACGTTTTCCTTTGCAGGCACAATGCAAATACCATCTGAATCACTGCTTGCTGCTCCTTCAGTACTAGCTGCTTCTTCAGTACTAGCTGCTCCTTCAGTACTAGCTGCTTCTTCAGAACTAGCTGCTTCTTCAGAACTAGCTGCTCCTTCAGTACTAGCTGCTTCTTCAGAACTAGCTGCTTCTTCAGAACTAGCTGCTCCTTCAGTACTAGCTGCTCCTTCAGAACTAGCTGCTCCTTCAGAACTAGCTGCTCCTTCAGAACTAGCTGCTCCTTCAGAACTAGCTGCTTCTTCAGTACTAGCTGCTTCTTCAGTACTAGCTGCTTCTTCAGAACTAGCTGCTCCTTCAGTACTAGCTGCTTCTTCAGTACTAGCTGCTTCTTCAGTACTAGCTGCTCCTTCAGAACTAGCTGCTTCTTCAGTACTAGCTGCTCCTTCAGTACTAGCTGCTTCTTCAGAACTAGCTGCTCCTTCAGAACTAGCTGCTCCTTCAGAACTAGCTGCTCCTTCAGAACTAGCTGCTCCTTCAGAACTAGCTGCTCCTTCAGAACTAGCTGCTCCTTCAGAACTAGCTGCTCCTTCAGAACTAGCTGCTCCTTCAGAACTAGCTGCTTCTTCAGTACTAGCTGCTTCTTCAGTACTAGCTGCTCCTTCAGAACTAGCTGCTCCTTCAGTACTAGCTGCTCCTTCAGAACTAGCTGCTCCTTCAGTACTAGTTGCTCCTTCAGAACTAGCTGCTCCTTCAGAACTAGCTGCTCCTTCAGTACAAGCTGCTTTCCAAGTTTTAATCATTTTATAGATTTGTATTAGCTTCTATTAGTATTTTTGTAAGAGGAAGCTACGTATTTTAGAATGTGAATATTATTTTCTAAATATTTACGCTTTTTTCTATATTAATTCACTATCTTTTATAATCTTCACATTTCTTATTGCACCATATTTTTGAGCACTTAGGGGAAAAAAATAGGGAGAAAATTTTTTAGTATAAGATCTATTGGTTGTTTAGTGTTTACTACTTGTACTTTTGTCAAACAAGTTAGAAAATATAGTAATGAGGGCATTACTTTGTTTGTACCACTATATAGCCCCCAGGGGCTCTATCCTGAAGCTGTCTGTGGTGAATGGAAGAGAAGGAGGGGTCGTCCTTGGCCCCCGAATTGATGTAATTTGGATTATAGATGGTCTTTTTTTCCTTTTTACCATGTTTATCATTTTTTTTAACGCTACTTGCAGTTCTATAGGATAGCGCTAGGGTTATGCTCTTCAACTACGAGGTCTTAGATTTTTGTGTTAGGTAGGCTCGTGTGCTTCATTTACTATCACCTCTTCATTTTCCTCTTCTATCCGCGAGTGCAGCCACAGGTGCTTGTGTCCCTCTTCGTCACATTCCTTGGTAAGTGACTGCATTCACAGAGTAGCTTTTCTGCATCCATGAGCATTGTCGCCGACGGTGGTAAGTGACTTTGTTCATGGAGCCACTCTCCTCTCAGACTGCTTCTTCCAGTCCCTTGTATTTAATTTCCTTTTGACGTCAGCGATATGGCCTTTGGTTCCGAAGCAGACGTTAAACCCCTACTAAAAAAAATTACCACTATTTATATCTATTATAAATATAAAAATTATTCCACCTTGTTACATACTTCTCTTCAAATGAAGTGTTTATCATGATTGATTAAGTAAATATTAAATAAGATATGAATTTGTTAGCTATATGTTTCTCCGCAAAATTTATTTAAGTAGTAATCGAAGCTTTCTTTCATACTTAATAATAAATATATATTGGTGCGTTAAAAAAAACATTATTATGTATATGAAAAATGGCTATCAAGAGATTTGCTTTTTGCGATATAATAAAATGTTCACACTGTTTCAGTTTATTTATTCACCTCAACCACGAATATATGGGCAAATGCCAATGAATAGCAATATAGTTGTACATAGTAGATATCGCCATCGAAAATATAACGTTGTACATAGTTGGTATCGCCATCCATAATATAACGTTGTTTATAGTTGGCTCAGCCTTCTTTAAAGAAATATTTGATATCAGCGATTATGTGCGGATTAGCCAACTCTACTTGTTGTTTATCGTAGGATATGCCAACTGTATTTAGTTGTTTATGGTAGGCTATGCCAACTATAAAATATCTACGGCAAAACGGTCACTTGCCGTCTATAATGCCAACGGTAATGCCCAACCATAAATGTACATAATGCCAACTATAAATTCCGTTTGGGTATTAATTCTTTGGACAAATGTTCCTGGAAACAATTCCATGTGTATAACATGTGTAATTATGTATACCATATGGCACCTACTTATTAAAAGCATGTGTGATTGTGTATACCATATGGTATCTTCTTGATTCACATTACGGTCTAAGATATAACATTTATTACATGTGGTTTTACATGGAAATATGGTTAAATACGTTAGGGTAACATATGCCATAAGTATGGTATTTAAAATGTTGCTAGGAATGTGGTTAATTACATATATAAACAGCAGTTACAAATATACTATAATTAATTAATGGTCAATTAAATACGGTTCTAGGTATATTCCACCCTGGTAGATTTCACCCCGGGATATTCCACCCTAGGTATATTCCACCCCGGTATATTCCACCCCGGTAAATTCCACCCCAGGTATATTCCACCCCAAGTATATTCCACCCCGGTGTATTCCACCCCAGGTATATTCCACCCCAGGTATATTCCACCCCAGGTATATTCCACCCCAGGTATATTCCATGCACCCTGGTAAATTCCGCCCCAGATATATTCCACCCCTGTATATTCCGTCCCAGGTATATTCCATCCCTGTATATTCCACCCCGGTATATTCCAGCCCAGGTATATTCCACCCCGGTATATTCCACCCCGGTATATTCCACCCCGGTATATTCCACCCACCCCTGGTATATTCCACCCCAGGTATATTCCACTCCAGGTATATTCCACCCCAGGTATATTCCACCCCAGGTATATTCCACCCCGGTATATTCCACCCCAGGTATATTCCTCCTAAGGTATATTCCACCCAGGTAAATTCCCCCCGGTATATTCCACCCAGGTAAATTCCACACCAGGTATATTCCACCCAGGTAAATTCCACCCCAGGTATATTCCACCCCGGTATATTCCACCCCATGTATATTCCACCCCAGGTAAATTCCACCCCAGGTAAATTCCACCCCATGTATATTCCACCCCATGTATATTCCACCCCAGGTAAATTCCACCCAGGTATATTCCACTCCGGTATATTCCACCCCATGTATATTCCACCCCAGGTAAATTCCACCCCAGGTATATTCCACCCCGGTATATTCCACCCCATGTATATTCCACCCCGGTATATTCCACCCCATGTATATTCCACCCCATGTATATTCCACCCTGGTATATTCCACCCCCAGGTATATTCCACCCCGGTATATTCCACCCCGGTATATTCCACCCCATGTATATTCCACCCCGGGTATATTCCACCCCAGGTATATTCCACCCCGTTAAATTCCACCTCAGTGACAATGCTCATTTGGGTGACAATAAAAAGTCGAAGCTTTTTTTTAAATGTCCATTTGTTAAATAGTTCGTAGCCATGAAGTAATAACTCTGACGATATCCTGTGAAATTTGGACAATACTTAGACGTAGCTAAAAATACAAATATTCATAATATCGTAGTTTATTTCAAAGTTTACATGTTCAGCGATATAATATTAATTTCTTTCTAACACGAAGCTGCAGTGTATGCTCTTACAACAATGGCTGATAGAGGCGTGGAGGGGGTCGACTCCAGAGACAACCCACTCAATGTTTTTGCTTATAAGTTGCTCTTTTGGGTTTTAGGACAAAAACTCCCGTAGTCAAAATCTCTCCACGTAAAAAAGGCAATGACCCCCCAGTGTTAAAACCCTGTGAAATAATGCCTTCCATCCCCATCAAAATCCTCCTGGTCAAAAACCATATCGCACTACTCTTATTTGAAGTCAAAATTCAAGATATATTAAAAGTAACAAGAATTACTACCTATATGACATCATCTTACAGTTAATATCGCTGTTGCGTTGGCGATAGTGAAGAAAATCAGCTTGTGATTGAAAATAAAAATACCTCAACTGATAAAGAGCGTTCACACAACCTTTCCTTTTGATGTTCTATCACATGTGTAGTGAAAAATAAACAGCTTGTGATTCGCTAACAAAAGGTTTAATTTGCTAAAATGGAAATGAATGTTACCTAGTATTATAAAAAATATTAATAAATGATTAATATTTATAACTAACCAAACCTAACCCGTAAAGTGGGGTGGAACTTACAGGGGTGGAATATACCTAGGGTGGAATATACCGGGGTGGAATATACCGGGGTGGAATATACCGGGTGGAATATACCGGGTGGAATATACCGGGGTGGAATATACCGGGTGGAATATACCGGTCAGGCGGTCACCATTAAATATGTATACAATCCTATTTTTTTTAAGATACGGTTTTAAAATGGCATAACCACATGTTAATTATGTGTTTTTATTATGGTAGATTGATTCTATGATGATAAAGAATATATATACTGCCTCATTAAAACCATTATAGCCAACCATTTTGGTAAACATATGTATACAATGAGTAATTGCTTTGGTGTATGTAAAATACTATTTACTAAATTGTGTTTTCAATTAAATGTGTATCTAACTCTAATACATACAATAGAATATCGAGTTTAATTTACATGACCTTCTTTTTTAAACGTCTTCGCATGATAAGAATAATCAATATATACAAATCGCTAATTTGATTTAGACTTAATTTTTTTATAAGACTGTGACAATTTTACGAAAATTTATGTCTATATTATTTAGTGGACAAATTGCAGGTAGTTTTATTTATTGGAGAGATTTATGACCAGGTGAATTTTAATGGGTGATTTCCATCAAAATTCTTTTATTATTCAACAGGTAGAATTATCATAAAACAAAGTGTAGACTATAGAGGATAGAGAAAAAAATATCTTTCAAAATCATTGAAAGCGATTCAAATCCAAGACATTTTTTTTCTATTAAAATTATTTATCTGTTCTAAAGATAAATACATGAATTAATACCATTAAAAACTCCATGAAAATTAAACTTGAAAAAAATATATATTTACATTTAAAAAAATTGAAAATAGTTCTAAGTTAGCGGACGGGTGTACAATAAACTGACACTTAATTGTATACAATAACTGTACAATAGGTAATCATTCTGCATTGAAATTTCTATTTATTAAATAAGTATGATTTGTGGATCTCGACCTAAAACTTTATGGCATTTTATGACTTCATGGCATAATACTAGTACGATACCTGTAGTTGAATCTATAATTATATATTATATTCATATGCAAGTACGTATTATGGTAACATATAGACAGATTAAACACAGAATGTTTTTGACTTTTTGAAAGAGATAAAAAGTATATAGATTTATATAGCGTCTGTATATTTATCTACAGTCAATTTATTATAATTTGTTAACAGTTATACTATCTATATGCTTAAAAACTCTGTTAATATTGCTTAATATTATTGTATGTTTGTTGAAGAAATAGGGACGAAATCAATTAAGCCTATTTTCCTATTAAAATGAACTCTAATGACAAACAAATAGAAAAGTTAGCTATAGTATCCTAGATACGATAGCTACAGTATCCTAGATACGATGGCTATAGTATCCTAGATACTATAGCTATAGTATCCTAGATACAATAGTTATAGTATCCTAGATACGATAGCTATAGTATCCTAGAAACGATAGCTATAGTATCCTAGATACGATAGCTATAGTATCCTAGATACGATAGCTATAGTATCCCAGATACGATGGCTATAGTATCCTAGTTACGATGGCTATAGTATCCTAGATACGATAACTATAGTATCCTTGATACGTTAGCTATCGTATCAAGGATACTATAACTATCGTAGATACGATAGCTATAGTATCCTAGATACGATACCTATAGTATCCTAGATACGATACCTATAGTATCCTAGATACGATAGCTATAGTATCCTAGA
The DNA here is from genome assembly GCA_947561585.1 of Caprella mutica. Lineage (NCBI taxonomy): Eukaryota > Metazoa > Arthropoda > Malacostraca > Amphipoda > Caprellidae > Caprella > Caprella mutica. The sequence continues at coordinate 6,298 of CANNZV010004205.1, forward strand.
TACGATAGCTATATAGTATCCAAGATACAATAGCTATAGTATCCTAAATACGATAGCTATAGTATCCTAGATACGATAGCTATAGTATCCTAGATACGATAGCTATAGTATCCTAGATACGATAGCTATAGTATCCTAGATACGATAGCTATAGTATCCTAGATACGATAGCTATAGTATCCCAGATACGATGGCTATAGTATCCTAGTTACGATGGCTATAGTATCCTAGATACGATAGCTACAGTATCCTAGATACGATTACTATATATAGTATCCTAGATACGATAGCTATGGTATCCTAGATACGATAGCTATAGTATCCTAGATACGATAGGTATAGTATCCTAGATACGATTGCTATAGTATTCTTGATACGATAGCTATAGTATCTTAGATACGATAGCTATAGTATCCTAGATACGATAGCTATAGTATCCTAGATACGATAGCTACAGTATCCTAGATACGATAGCTACAGTATCTTAGATACGATAGCTATAGTATCCTAGATACGATAGCTATAGTATCCTAGATACGATAGCTATAGTATGCTAGATACGATAGCTATAGTATCCTAGATACGATAGCTACAGTATCCTAGATACGATAGCTACAGTATCCTTGATATGATAGCTATAGTATCCTAGATACGATAGCTACAGTATCCTAGATACGATAGCTACAGTATCCTAGATACGATAGCTACAGTATCCTAGATACGATAGCTATAGTATCCTAGATACGATAGCTACAGTATCCTAGATACGATAGCTACAGTATCCTAGATACGATAGCTACAGTATCCTAGATACGATAGCTACAGTATCCTAGATACTATAGCTATAGTATCCTAGATACGATAGCTACAGTATCCTAGATACGATAGCTACAGTATCCTAGATACGATAGCTACAGTATCCTAGATACGATAGCTACAGTATCCTAGATACTATAGCTATAGTATCCTAGATACGATAGCTACAGTATCCTAGATACGATAGCTATAGTATCCTAGATACGATAAATATCATATCCTAGATGTGATAAATATAGTAGCCTAGATACGATATAGATATAGTATCTAGGATACTATGCCATCAGAATATAAATTACCACATAGTAAATATCCGTGTTTTAAGGTCTAAAATATAACACAAGTTATTAATGAAGAGTGAAAATCATGGCACATTCAGGTTATTAATTAAGTATTTAATTAATTAAATTAATTATTATATACTAAATGCTGACTCAGCAAATTAAAATTGCAGTATTGTAAACTTTTGCAGAACAGTGTCATAATTTACTATTCTTTATAATAAAATTATTATTACAACATTCATTTCAATATATCTATATACATATTATTATAGAACTTTTTTAAATATTTCAAATGAATAAAGTTTACTAAATCTAGATTAGTATTCATTATTCACATGTTTAAATCTTTTCAATATAATAGAACTCTACCATCTTAAAGGCAGTTAAATTTAATTCCTATTCAAATTAACTTAGGCTCACAAAAAGAAGTTGAATATAGCTGCCTGTTTATTGCAATAAGAACAAGAAGAACAATAAGAACAAGAAGAACAATAAGAACAAGAAGAACAAGAAGAACAAGAAGAACAATGGGCAATTTACTTGAAGGCCTACAAAACTAGATTTTCATTTACCGATGTCATGGTAACAACAATCATTAGCATGTCATAGAGCGCATAATTGAAGAAAATGTCCAATTTCTACCAAATTTGAATCTAATTTACTAGGGGGTAAATTTTAAGTTATCGGACTGTTCCACATTTTCGATCATGTAAGAAAATGTATGTATAATAATTATTGTATACTTTGATGAGTAGTGTAATTGGTATCTATGGATAAAAATTGAATATATAAGTTGAATAATAATTATTATATAATTTTTAAATGATCGAAAATGTGGAACCGTCCGATTACTCAGAACTTATGCTCTTAATTAGGACTATCTATGCTATATGAACGCTATTAGCAAGTGATATGAACGAATACCCATAAAGAAAGTTATGGTGGGCTCATAGTAGATTAAGAGGGGATCCTTATCTCTCAATCTTCCATGGCCCCACCATAACTTTATCTCTGAAATTAAAAACATTTTTACTTCTTTTAGTCAAGTAACTATATACCAATATTTTTAATGTTTTTTTTAAGTGTTGTCTATTTCTTTTAATTTTTACTTTCAAAAAAATCAAAAGTTTAAAATAATTTGAAAACAATTTAAGATTAAAGTTAATTTGCAACAAGATGACAGTGGCAAATATTAAAGTAATTTAGCATTATTCAGACACCAATTTGACAGTGGCAAATATTAAAGTAATTAAGCATTATTCAGACACCAATTTGACAGTGGCAAAGATTAAAGTAATTTAGCATTATTCAGACACCAATTTGACAGTGGCAAAGATTAAAGTAATTTAGCATTATTCAGACACCAATTTGACAGTGGCAAAGATTAAAGTAATTTAGCATTATTCAGACACCAATTTGACAGTGGCAAAGATTAAAGTAATTTAGCATTATTCAGACACCAATTTGACAGTGGCAAAGATTAAAGTAATTTAGCATTATTCAGACACCAATTTGACAGTGGCAAAGATAAAAGTAATTTAACATTATTCAGACACCAATTTGACAGTGGCAAAGATAAAAGTAATTTAGCATTATTCAGACACCAATTTGACAGTGGCAAAGATTAAAGTAATTTAGCATTAATCAGACACCAATTTGACAGTGGCAAAGATTAAAGTAATTTAGCATTATTCAGACACCAATTTGACAGTGGCAAAGATTAAAGTATTGACAAAAGCACAAAAGTCATAAGATTGTATGACTTTCGTGCATAAACTGGTTGATTTTTGGTCACTTTTATGACACCGCCAGAATTGAACAAAAAAAAGGACCAGCAATTCTTAGGAGGAAAATTTAAGAGAAGTTAATTATCCAAGATTAGCTCATTATCATTAATGAGGGAGTAGGTACCGTATCTATTGTGTATCATTATTATTATTTTGTACATTTCTATTTATTTATTTATTTATTTTGATGGTTTGGCTTTCTAGCGCTTCAGTACATTTATATAAGTAAGTTATATGAATATTGTAATATTTTCATTAAAATAATCCTTTGACAATAATCTGAGACTGTTTACCTTCATTTAAGTTTCTTTGAAATGCTGTTACTTACAAAATTTAAATCCCCAACTGAACTAAATAATGTAACGTTACAACCAACGCTGATAGGTATAGCGGACACTTTTCTGGTACATGTGATGGGCGTTGTACGAGCTTTACCTGTACTCTAGATATACAGTATATATGCAGTATATACACTAAATACTGTATACGCTGTGATTTTAGTTTTCGAACATTAATTCCTTTATCACATTTATCATCATAAATTTCAATATTGAAATAAATAAATTTTCATTATTTTAAGAACGGTGAAAATTTGAGTCCAGATTCATGATATCCCAGAGTGCCGACATTTTAGAAGATTTAATTTTAGAATATATCAATAACTTGTCCTTTACATATATTTCATTCAATAGTTATTATTCAAAAGTAAATAGAATTGAAAGGTTTACAACCAATACTGGTATCCAATACTGGTATCCAATACTGTTGTGTAATAAAATAATATTCCAATAAAACAGCCACGATCGTAAGCGCTATCTTCCATAGGTTTATTGCCTTCTTATATCTTTCTAAAATAAATTGCAAACCATAAAACTTATAAAAAAATGCGGTTATACCAGGGTAAGTTCCGAGTGATCGGAAGTTTCAACATTTTGGATCATGTTAGAAATAAGTATATACTAATTATTTTTAAATTAAATTTGAATTCATGATACCAAATAGTAAGTTATTGTATATATAAAAAATAATTCTATTCCCTCAGTCCCTCACCCATTAGCATGATGAACATTTTCACATTCTGCAATACTCATTTTTTCAGAAGTTATTTAAAATTTCACTCTTGCATCTCTATTTTAGGTAGGTAGTCAAAGTATGAAGAGATTCTTCTTTAGACTCAATACAAATTCAGGTTTAAAGACAAGTGATGTTTTGTTACCTGTCTCGCATTTCTAGCTTTTTTTTCTATATTGGTATTAGGTAGGGTCACTTCTAAACACTGAATTTACCTATTCCAGAGTCCCAGACACTGTCTGAACATGCGGTTTCTTATATAATAAGTGGATCGATTTAATGTTTTCGTGTTAAGTTTTATTGAAGAAGAAATTATTTGGACTGAAGCAAGTTGCAGATATTGTTTACGGTGTACCTCAGGGCAGTGAACTTTGTTCAGTGTTTTTCCTAGAGCTGTTCACAAAGACTAAAAACCTATTTTTTAGATCTCCGTTCATTTTATTTGAATGACATTTTTAAGTAGACCTAAGATGGACGTGGCATTGCCAATAATTTGTGCGATATGGATCTTGTATGTCATTTTCAGCCAAAAATCCATACTTAAGCAGGTTTCAACACCGTTAGCGTTCTCTCTCTATACTTTTTATTTTGCCGACTGCAAGCGCATGTTCACTATCTGCAAGAGTGGCTAAAAGCAGTTTCATTATATTTTCTTTATCTTCATACTTGTATGTCATTAGATTGGGTGCACTACGAATGTTAATTATTTGTTCTCATGTATGTTGTACAATATTTATACATATTCTGTAGCACAAGTATAGTTAGTTATACTTCATTATCTTTTTCGGGCAATTATATATAAAAAAAAACAAGATTAATAGAATTTGTATCAGATACAACATAGAACTGGATTTATGCTCACGTCAAATATATATACTTATATGTACGTGTGTATATATATATAAAAGGTAGGAATATATAAGCAGTTGCTTCATTAGATATTTTTCTAGGTAGCTGTAGTTTGACATCTTGCAGTCATTTATCAGTTTAACGTCTATAGACCCTAATGAAAGACACTGTCGATGTACACTATACTGTCATTTATAAACTTTCACATTTTAACATGTCTAACAATCAATATAAATTTCAAAGTGAAATCGGTCATATTTCACTATATTAAATAGTGTTAGTTCTAAGGTATCGAAAATGTAGAACCATTCGATTACTTGGAACTTTACATATACAGATTCTTCTTCATTGCATCATTTTGAAATTTCGGTACTGTTACTCAATCATCGACTAACTGTGTAAGTTAACAAGCAAAATTTTATTGTATAACCTTGTTATTATAATTAAATTCCAAAGTAGCATACGATTTAGTTGGTGGCAGGTAATCATGGTTTAAACATCATCTTACATCTAGCAACTGCGATATCGCAGAGCCATCTCTGTCAGGTACCTAAATTAATGCTCTGCCAGAAGCACAGTAGGGCGAATATTTTAAAATTTATATTACGTCAACGATTCTGTTCAAATAAAAGCATTATAATAATTATCATTCAACTTTTATTATATCGTTTTTGTTATATGATTGAAACTGTGGAACCGTCCGAAAGCTCGGAACTTACGACAGTTTTAGTGACATGTGTCAATTCTGATCTGTACCACTTTGATCGTTAATAGGACCAGCGTTATTTTTTATCTACCTAATTTGCGATTAAATTATCAGAAACGTTCTCTTGTATTTAATTTTCTATGTTATATTTATATTCAATAAATCCTTTCAAGAGATATAAATCATTTTATTGATTAGTTGATTTTCTTTAATTTATATACCAGATAATAAATATTTTGTGCATCATATAAAGTGTTTATAGTTTTTATAGAAGTACCTTTACATTATCATGTTCATGTTTTAGTCAATTGAACATTAAATAGATCATTTTTTATCAATTCCTTGAATAATTAATATCCAGGCCACACAAATATAGAGAGATAATTTAAATCACCACCATATTATATGATACCTACTATTTACTTGACATGAATTCACACAAAAAACATAATCCTAAATGAATCATGATCATTCAATATTTAAAGTTAATTCATTATGATTTTATGAAAAAGTATTCAGTTTAATATTTATATTTTTTAACGTTTTATTTAATAAATATATAGATATAAGTTATATTATTTATCTTGAATTATCTTTAAACATCAACATTTTTGCCATTCCATTTTCGACACTAACTATCTAATATAGAGTAAATGTAGGTAGTATTCAACCGTTTCTTTAAACCCTATCCCTTTTTAGTACCTAATATAACCCTAACTAACAAACAATAAGTCAGACCACCACAATTCTTCTCCTAGGTGTAAAGAATAAACGCGTTTACAGTAAAAAATCGTTTATCTAATCGCATTTTGAAGATACCTATTTTTTTCTTTCACCTTCAACTAATTAGCTTAGAATACAGATTTAAATTATGGGATTTGAGTATTCATTTACTTTTAGGTCTTTAAAGGCAGAAGGAAAATGTAGCCTACAAAACGCAGGTAAAGAAACGTGTACTAATGTAATCACGTGTGCCTTAAATATATGCACGTGCATTATATAGGTGTCAATGCACATAATTAATTGTTAATTACATACAAAATGATTTGAGATAAGAGACAAATGTTGCATGTGTTTTATCCTAAAGAATTAAAAGCGATCAGGTGGTAGGTACTACCTAGAATGAATCAAAATTCTGATGAGTTCGATAAATGATTTTATATACTAAATTAGAATTGATTTAAAATCTAGTGTTGTTTTTAATGAACTATTTATCACCTCTGTCATTAATTTTATATACTCTATGCTATAATATTATCGTCATTATTCAATTAATAACTTTAGCTTAAATCTGAGACACGGACCAGAAGTGTGGATAGTTAAATTACACAAATATCGATATACTATTTCTAATTAAATTAATGTACCATATAGAAATCGTTAGCATTACTAATAACTTGTATTATTTATCTTTATAATAGTACCAGTTTTTTCTGTCTACCAAATAATAGTCCAGCAGATATGAGGACTAGAAATGTCACCAACATTTCTAAAACACAATCCACACTGCAATAGTAGGTAGAGTGCTTTCCAAGATTTTCTTCGGTTTACCATTGTTCTCAACAAAATACATGTAAACATTGCGATTGTTCACTAATAAATATGACATAGACTTTAGAAAATGTTTTTAATACTCCATTACAAACTTTATCTATTTTCTTAGCAGTATTTGTCGAGAAATTTAGAATTGTGGTAAACTGCTATAGTCTGCATCCATGGTCAGAAGAAACCTGATTTCAGTAGAGAAGCTTGTAAAAAAGTATAGTAAGTTAATATATGTTACAGTTTAGAGAAATAAGTAGATATAGGTATTTTAATTGACTACATATGGGATGTGAAACTAGATAGTAGAACTAGTTATATATTTAAATATCTATCAAATTTATGACATGCAGTTTCAATGAAATTAGTCCTAATTCTAAAAATGAAAGTAGTATTAATCGATTCTTGAGATAATCATTCTGTACAACTTTGGAATAAAAGTATGTAAAAAAATTAACCCATCAAAATTTAAAATGTCCATTTTATTATTATTTGAATTCAAGAACTGAAAATACAAATTTAGCAAAGGGGGAAAAAATCTATACTGACGAGTATTGCAATTATAATGTAATACACATATAGGGTAAAAAGCTGTTTCCCATTATTCACAACTGCTCAAGCTTGATATTTATTGCATATAACAAAATAAAATGTTAAATTTACATGACTAATAACATCAGAATATTTGAGATAAAATATAACAAAATTTATGTTTTATCGTATCAAATCTTATTTTAAGTAATAAAAACATACAAATGTTGCACTTTGATCACTAGTTCAAAGAATATGTGCATAATTACAAATAACCACAGTCTGATGAATATTTAGATTGTACTATGCAACCAACTGTTTGAGTAATAAATAGTTATAATCTTTTCTTTGTAGCATCAATACAAAGACCTAACTGTTCATTATGAAAATAAAGCACATAGGCTGATCAGTCTAACTATGCAACTTGTGCAAGTGGGTCATAATTTTTTGTCCCATAGGCAATTATATAGAGTGAATAAACATATATCCTTCTTCGTACTCTTTGTTTTTCAAGAAAAATTGAATGTTATATGTTGCTAATATTTATATTACAAGAGTGGTTTAATGTGGACTAAAATTTAGATTTCAGTGTTAAAAATTTTTCAGTTTCTCTTTTTTTTGAATGGAAAAATATTATGTTTAGAGAAAAATATGGGATATAGTTATTAAATTACATTTTTTCTTTCTACCAAGTTATGATGGGGACATTGAAGATCAAGTGAGATAATTTTCTATGGCCCCACTAAAACTTTCCCCTCTCAATTTCCTATAGCCCCACCATAACTCTCACTCTCCACATCTTCTATGGCCCCTCCATAACTTCCCCTCTCAATCTTCTATGGCCCCATCAAACCTTCCTCTCTCAATCTCCTATGGCCCCACCATAACTTCCCCTCCCAATCTTCTTTGAGCCCACCAAAATTTCCCCTCTCAATCTCCTATGGCCCCACCATAACTCTCACTCTCCACATCTGGCTGATTTGTACAACCTTGACTTTGAAAAATATTCAATGTTCTGTTGACGTGAGCAAATCTAACTTCACTTTTAATACAATAAGAAAACACTGAAGATGCGTAAAACCTGTGGACAGCACGTAGACCATATAATGTATAGTTATTGCAACTGTATAGTATGTACGTACGTGTGTGTATGTAAGTATAGGTGTGTGTTTAACGACATGCAGTCAGTATACATTACAGAGGCTGTCGCAAAAACTCTACCATCTCTTTGAGAGTATTTAAGATATCCTGTTATCTGGATTTAATGTTCTTTTTCTGTTGAATGCCGAAAGCAAATTAAAATTAAAATAGAACATTAAATTGATTATTATATAAAGTAGTACAAAGTAAATACTGAAAGTCGCATATCAAAGGGTTCAGTTTTGGTGGTTACATGTTTTACTATTATACAGGAAAATGTTTTTATAATAGATAATCAGGTTACAGAAACTTTGATTGAAATCTGATCTGTAAAATTTGTACTTTTTCGCCCTGATTAAAACTGTGATTTTGTGTAAATTAAAATTTAGAAAATTTCCTTTTTTTAAAGTCTCCCAAATTTTCTAATAATGAATACTAACGATTATTTGATTTTGGTTTTTCTTCTACATTGGAAATTTCAAACTGCGAAACGAAACGCTCTACTAACGGGCTATGATTGTTGTTCTCTCATTCATACTTTGATTCTTCTTTTATCTGAATTGATCGATAGTTGTTTTTATTTTTGCACTACACATCCGTAAATTATAATCACCAATCGACAATAAAAAGATAATCAATCAAAGATTATTAAAGATTCGTCGGAAAAAATCCCTTCGTAATTTATCCTAAATTTAAAACACTTATTCGTACACCAGACATTCCTGCCAAAAAATCCCGTCGATAGTGTACAAGAAATTATGAAATTTTACGATAAAATACTATCAATATTTACCGTAGGACAATAACAAATCATCTACCGATTTTAAATTTACCGGCTTGGTACCTGATTACTGTAACTTGAACTCTGAGACTGCCATATGTGTTATTGTTAGATTTTAGTTCTTTGAGTGTATTATTTTGTGTATAACGGTAAGACTTCAACAGGTTTAGACATTAATAAAACAACAAACCTGATGTGCAGTGAATAGAAACTATCTTAGATAATTTAGATACATTGTACAGGCCAAAGAAAACTGTGTCTGTGATCATTTTTTGACAGTTTATTAATTTTACTTGCCGTGGGTACACGACAAGTAAAATAATAGAATATAGTTAAAGTTATGGTTAAAGGTATAGTTAGGAATATAGTTAAAGTGATAGTTAAGAATATAGTTAAAGTTATAGTTAAAAATATAGTTAAAGTTATAGTTAAAGTTATAGTTAAAAATATAGTTAAAGTTATAGTTAAAAATATAGTTAAAGTTATAGTTAAAAATATAGTTAAAGTTATAGTTAAAGGTATAGTTAAAGATATAGTTAAAGTTATAGTTAAAAATATAGTTAAAGTTATAGTTAAGAATATAGTTAAAGTTATGGTTAAAGTTATAGTTAAGAATATAGTTAATGTTATGGTTAAAGTTATAGTTAAGAATATAGTTAAAGTTATGGTTAAAGTTATAGTTAAAAATATAGTTAAAGATATAGTTAAGAATATATAGTTAAAATAATAGCTAGAAATATAGTTTAAAATATAGTTAAGAATATAGTTAAAGTTATAGCTAAGAATATACTTAAAGTTATGGTTAAAAATATAGTTGAAAAAGTTATAGTTAAAAATAAAGTTAAAGTTCTAGTCACAGATGTATAGTTAGAGTTCAACAGCACTATAGAAGTGTATGAGGTAGGCATACTAGTTATAAAGGTATAATTAAGTAGATCTGATAGCAAGTGTTGTTCATATGGATCTAGTTCATATAGATCATTATTATGGATCATTTGGATCTAGCATAGTTAATTGAGTTATTTGATCAATAATTTCGAGATGAAAAATGTCAGATGATGCATGATTGATTAGCTGTAGATAAGTGGAGTTACCTGGCGCTGTTTGCTGTGCCATATTTGTCATACTCAAGCATACCTTGAAAGTTTAATTAAAAAGCATAAAAAAACTCATATAATTTCTAAATCATAAATAATAAATGTGTAAAAAATACTATTTTAAATCAATGCTTTTATTATATAGTTTTGAAATCCTGCTGTTAAATATTAAAACATGTTTATAAGTATTATACATCAATATTAAAGTGCTTTAAATCATAATAAGAAGTAACTTGATCCAGCTTTCTGAACGGTCAAGATCAAAATAAACTTTCAAAGATGATGAATTAACTTATTAAATTAATAGCCATCACAATATAGAGGACTTACTTCTCTATAGCAGATTGATGTTTGATATCATGTAGAAAGTTAGCAAGGGTTTTTAGACAGGTATATAATGTTGTACAGTTTCCTGATATCAATTAATTATGACATGTAAAATGTTTTTTCTTTATCGAATTAGATAAAGTAGCAAATTAATGATGCAAGTTAATCAAATTGACATTATTCATAGATTATTTAAATGTTTAGAATTAAAATAGATTTAGATGCACTTATGGTATAGACAATCAGTTTATTAATTAAAGAATTTTGCGACACTGAAGAGTTTCCACATCAAGAACTTTCAAAGATGAAGAATTTTTTTTGTACAGTATAGCTCTCCTCTATAGTGGACTCTTCTGTATAGTCACTATAGTGAATGTAGAGGTCCTGAGTAAGGAACTACCACAGATAGTGAGCAAATTTTCTTCAGTCTACCATAAGATGGCAGACTAAAGAAAATTTATTCACTATACTGGGGTAGTTCCTTACTCAGGACTCTAGACTCACTATACAGGAGAGTTCACTGTAGATGATTTCTATACTGTAATAGGTTTTTCTTGATGTTCAGGTCTTTCATAATAAGACCTCAAGAATTTTAAACATTTCCTCACACATATTTTCTTTTAAATAACATTTACAACTAATAACTTATCAGCAACATATAGCGGTCAATATTCTTAAAAGTTATTTTCGATAATAGAAAATCGCATGTCAATCAATGCATCTATATTATATTAAGCGAAAATATATAAAGTGAAAATAATCGAATATTCTGTAAATTTCGAGACCAACTTTTAGACTAATTTTGTTTGTATTACAAGACTCTGAGCACCAGGTAGTAAAGGGTTAAATATTAGTCTGTGAGCCTATTATAGTTTTTTAATTTCAATATACAGGTTCGATAAGAATAATTCTGATGATTGCTTTCTTGGATAGGTAAGGTATATATAGTTGACAAGCCGTACAGTAGGTAGGTATATATAGTTGACAAGCCGTACAGTAGGTAGGTATATATAGTTGACAAGCCGTACAGTAGGTAGGTATATATAGTTGACAAGCCGTACAGTAGGTAGGTATATATAGTTGACAAGCCGTACAGTAGGTAGGTATATATAGTTGACAAGCCGTACAGTAGGTAGGTATATATAGTTGACAAGCCGTACAGTAGGTAGGTATATATAGTTGACAAGCCGTACAGTAGGTAGGTATATATAGTTGACAAGCCGTACAGTAGGTAGGTATATATAGTTGACAAGCCGTATAATTACGTGAATAATATTAATATATAAGAAAGTGTTTTTTTTTTTACTCTAAAGTTTCAAATTGTGGGACGATTCCGCATTTTTCGATCATGTATGAAAAAAATATCCTAACTCCTTTTTTAATTGGTATCCATGATACCTGCAGGTATCATGGATACCAATATACTCTGGCAGTTTCATTTATGGAAGTAAATTAAAAAAAATTAAATTGAAATAAGGATTACTATATTGTTTTACGGTTATTCAATATATTTATAAATAATTACACTAATGATACAATATTACAAATTTGAACTAAATCTCGGAATTAAAAATATTTAGAAAAAATTAGGAATAAAGTATACTGTATGGGCCATGATTTCGATCATAGATACATAATAATGATAGATTATAATTGTAATATATTTTAAAGTGTATAAATATTTAAATTGAACAAATAGGTCTGAATTGTGCATATAATTTGCATAAAAGTAATAACTCTAACATTCCTCGCCAATTTAAATCAAATTATTTTGAAGTCTCTACCTACTAAAATAATGATAAAACTCATACATCTAAATTATTATTATAATATTAAATATGTAATTATAGGGTAAGTTCCGAGATATCGAATGGTTCCACGTTTTCGTTCATCCAAGAAAAAATAATAATCTATAAATAAGTTTTTTCACCTGATTGATAATGTGGAACCGTCCGGTAACTCGAAACTTACCCTATAATATCTATTTAAAATGATTATTATACTATATACTATACATGAATTATAATTCTTTGTGTAAATTAAATGATAAAAAATAAATTAACATAAATAAAAACGGGAATATTCGAAAAATATTTTTGTGTTAATGCGATCTACGTGTGTTATATAAAAATTATATATATTTTATGTTAAACCTGAAAAAATTACCTATGCTAGGTGCCTAATTAAAGAGTTTTAATAAATCTAGGCATAGGGTAATTATTTAGGCTTAATTTGAGCCTATATGAATTTAGGTCAACTCTTACGTCGAAATCTTTTAATTTTACAAAATCACAATCAAACAAAAAACTCCGGAGGAAAAAAAGCATAGTTGCTGAAGTGAGAAATTAAATTTTTAAATACTGTTTTCATTATTAGGATATAGACATATAGCTATAATTGTGCAATTACCTGCATCATCAGAAAAAGTTGTACCTACATGTGTCGTAAAACACTTGAGTTATGTTCATAAACCTAGAATTATGAGACCATCAAATCTATTTTTGGTTACCTGATGTAGATAAATATTTAATGTCTTTATTATCATTCGAATTAAGGCTTGAAAGCAACTATGTGCTAATAATTATTTTCATGTACCTAGAACCTAGATGCCGACTCATTTCTTGTTAAATATATTCACCTACCTAGTTATGAAAACATATGCTAATTACAGTTCGATCTTATAAAGATAAAGAAATGCATATATTCTATCTTTTAAAATCTAGATGATGTTTGACAATAGCCCATAAAGAATGGAACAACTCTACCTAAAACCTTGCATTGAAAGGGCTACCTATAATATTTATTACACATCTACCTATCTAAATGCCTAGATCAGTTACACTTCTATCTATCTAAATAACTAGTATAGTAGCATTTATTACGTTTCTATCTACAGCATCTAAATATAGCTGTACTAGTAGAACTAAATTGTCAAACCAATCTATTTAACGAATAGTTCTATGAATTGCTATCATTTTACGTAAATAATGTGGTAGGTAGGTAGTTAGGTCGGTGAGTAGCTAACTGGTTTTTTAGTTTCTACCCCCAAAAATGTACCCAGACAACTAAATGATTGAAAATACAGGTTATTGTACACAGTTATCTGTAGTAAGTTACATATGATCCTTTCTCGAATAAGGATATATAGGATTTCAGTAGATTGTGTAGAGTGCTCCAGAAAACAAAGAATGGGGGCGTTCTTGTAGAAGTTTTTATGAGAAACAACTCCCGTTGGCTCGAGTCAGGTTTGAAATGATCAGCACTAATGAACATAATCCTGTCCAGTAGGTATTTAAAAGGCTGCTTAGATTGACTGTTACACATACTTGTAGTCCATTGGCGTAGATAAGGTAAAATAATGATCTTATATAGGTACATTGGCTGAAATAAATGAGATTGTATGGAAGCCGAGTTAATAATACCAGGTAAGTTCTGTATTATCTTCAGTTACATTACGATCTTTATCATCAATAATGGGAATAATGATTGAGTGTTCGAAGAAATTGTAACTGATTTATAACAGTTATTGATGGAGTTATTTTTGATAATTCAAGTTCATTTATTATTATTTATATAGGTATATCCTACTCTATGATTGAAAGATATGCTTTTTTCGAAATCTTTAAGGATGGTTTGAAATTGAAATTCATAAATTTATAATTCTACTATAGGTAAGGAACAGTTTTTCATTATATTTTTAATCATTCATATTGAAAATATCTTTCACTTCTAATAATATGTAGAAAAGAAAGTTAATGTTTCTTGAATGATAAAGCGGTGGTAATTTGACATAACATAAATTATTCAAATTTTCGCTCTATTTTTTAATTTTCTCAGTGTTAGATGATAAAATCTTCACAAGTCTATGCCAAAAAGTGACACGTTTTCTTTATCAAAGTCTTCACATTAGAAAATGGTTCATAAAATACTATTTATAACTAACATTGTAGTATATACCTTTAGAGATTATGGTAAAAAAGAAAAAGAAATAATCTAATATTGAAATTACATTTAACGTTTTGGGATGAGCAAGTGAATTTGGTTGTCTTTTTTTCTACTTCTTATATATTACATTAATTACAATACATGCATAGAGGGTTAATTTAAAAAAATGTATATATTCTGATATTAGGATAAAATAAAAAAATGTACAGTAAAATTCTAGGTATGAGTTTTTTTGTTTTTGTTTCCTAATTTCTGGAAGTTACAATTTAAATTTCATACAACAGATGGCGCCAATATGTTCTCTTTTTTTCCGTTTTAGGAAGTTTTTATGTTTTAGGATTCTCAGTATATAATGAGTATTATTGTACTCTAAATTCTTATTATCAACTCAGCGTTTTTTATATAGCGTTTTGATGCCGAATTACATAAAAAATATATAATATTTAAAGTTAATTAGTAATTAGCAAGTTTAACCTCGATTAGTTTTTTAATGGGTAAACATTAACTTGCAGATTAAGAGATACCTACCATATTAGAGTAGAATAATCTGGATAAAAAGTAACCTCATCTTTAGAACAGCTTTTATTACTTTCAAAGTAGATACTTAGAATGTTCTGGTAAGTTAATTGATAACAGAGGGTTAAGAGAAGCTACTGTCAGACACTTAACGATCCACTTAATCAGTTTGAACTCAAGGTAGGTAACTTATACTAAGTTGCTTCAAAAAACTCATCCTATGATGCCATGCAGGGCGGCGTCTATATATAGTTATACACACTGTATCTATGTAAATGCAACGAACGGTGTTAGATCTCACGTACGCATAAAGATGGACAATACTTTTGAAGTTTAAAAAATAATGCTTTTGTTGAGAAAATGGCTTTGATTAGTTTTAGAAATATCATATCACGTAAAATCCTTATTTTGTTTGTAACAAAAGAATGTTTTGGGATGGTTTAAATTGATAGCTAGATGATACTATACTTGAAGTTCTGTTAACATTGATGAAGTATTTGCTTGAAGCAAGAATAAACATCATGTATAGAATGTTAAGAACCCATATAGAAAATTAAGGTGGGCCCATCGAAGATTGAGATGGGGAAACGACATATAATAAGCTACGGTTCAGCCATAATTTTATCTATGGGTATTGTTGCATCCATCAACTTTATCGTGGGACCATAGAAGATTAATGGGCCCATTTTAATCTTCTATGGCTCCACCATAACTTCCATTCTGATATAGATCACAGATTTTATATAATTATCCCATTCCAAAACCTATTTTAAGTGGGGTTTCCCGTCTTGATCTCCTATAATCCCACTATAACTTTCTCTTTGGGTACATAGTAATCACATTACAATATACTATTTATCAACTTACTTCTTGTATGTTTTGGCGCTCATGTTTTGTTTAGCCTGATCTACAATTCAGATTAGGCACGATAATCATTCATGCATAATTGCTATATTGATTTCGTTTATGCAAATGGACAACATTTATCTAAATTACTTTTGTAATGTAAATTTAAAAATAAGAACTATCAGATAGATACAAAACTAATGTAGATATATAATATATTTACATATTTTTTGTAAATATTTTGGAATTAAGTTAAATAGCCTCATTTTCGACTCCAAAAGAATTAATTATTAAACATTATGGATTGGGTAGGTCAAGGTTTTTTTTAATACAAATAATTAAATTCTACGTCTTTAATATATGTTATTTCTTAATGTAATTATTATCTTTCTTTATAATTTAGATAATAAACACAACTCTTCATTCCGTAAATCAATGCTAAATATACCAAAAGATGGATAGGTTTTTTCTGCGGCAAGTTGTGCGGCCACAGAGCCGTGTGGCGGCGAAGTAAATGATAGTAATTTGGTAAGTAGTAATGTAAGGGTGCATTGACGAAAATTGCACCGTCATGCATTGCTTAGTCAAATTTTAACGCTCATCTGTAACCTAAAATGTCAGCTAATTGATTAAACATGCACCATATTGTGATAGGTCTTTTATTGTCTATTTTTAATTATTTACACTGTATACTCATGTCATATATGCTACTATTAAAAACAATAGGCCTTGAACTGTTAATTGAACGTGTTTTTTTATTGGATTAAACTAGTTATAGGTTATAATATACCTACTTGTTTCACTTTTCCAATTATAAAAATGTTCATCTTTTTTTAAATCAAAGCTTTCATAATCATGCGAGATATCATTATTATGACAGATTAACGATTACTTCTCCGCCAAGTTATTTATCATCATAAATAGATTATCTTTTTATCACATGATTATAGGGTGAATTCCGAATTATCGGACAGTTCCACATTTTCGCTCATATAAGAAATTTTTTTGAAATAATTAAAATAACGAGTTAATATAATAATTATACTCATTTTTCTTATTCCAGGCAAAAAGAATCTATTCCTGGGATAAATTCCCTAAATATCCCAGTAATAATCATTCCTGCTAGGAATATTATCGAAAATATGGAACTGTCTGACAACTCCAAAATTTCTACATTACTTTTTTTCGATGAAATTACAATGGTTAATGAACCGTTTTCAAAATTGCAATCATTCTTCTTGATATATAAGTAATGAATACAAAAAGATACTAATTTATTTCTGCAAGAAGATACAAATAATATTCCACGATTGGAATGTAAAATCGAATAGAAAGGTATGGTGGGGGTATAGGAGATTGAGATGGGAGAAGTTTTGATGGGCGGCCATAGAAGATTAAGATGGGAAAGTTATGGTGGGACATAGAAGATTGGGTGGGAAAGGTATGGTGAGGCCATAGAAGATTGGGATGGGAAAGGTATGGTGGTGCCATAGAAGATTAACTGAATGCCCCTCTTAATCTTCTATGGCCCTACCATAATTTTCCATCCGATTATAATTAATTTAAAATAAATATATCTCTTTTAAATTAATGAATAATATATAGTCAACATATATTCCTATATACAGAGAAAAGATCACATAAATATGGAGGGGCCATAGAAGATTAAGAGAGATATCCTCTTAGAAGATTAAGACACTTAATCTTCTATGGCCCCACCATATCTGTCTCAGCGGGAGTGGTACCTATAACTGTCAAGCAAAATAAAGGCGCTACCCATTGCAAACATATAATTTCTATACCTTCAGAACTGGCTCTATAGGCTACTGCATATATTTACCATAACAGTATATGAATTTTGTAGCACTGGTCTAGACACGTGTGATGAATACAGTTAGCATCTATAAGTACTTGTTATTAGTATATACTATATACTAAAAAAAGAACCTATCTGTCCGAAGCTTTTGATAATAATAATGATTTTTTTGTTCAATTTAAATATATACTATAATAAAATATCAGTCTGTCTGTCTGTCTGTCTGTACATTTATTGATATGTCCAACGTCTTAGATAATTATAATGGAAAAACTAATAATTAGTGGCCATGGCTAAGGGTCACACGAATTTATTGCTAATTTAAAAAAAAAATCATAATTTTGACTTTAGAGAGTAAAGAATATTTTTTTGTATTGATATAATTATTCAAACTTGCATTTAAATATAATATTAAACTCCTACTATTAATTGAATTCTTAATGGTTGAACAAATATAGAATTATCATTTTATACACCTAAATCCTATATTTTGTTTAAATAGTCAAAATAGCTACGTAATTATAATAATATAGAAATTTGATAGCAATTGTTGTATATAGTGTGATTTTTTTAATGTCATTTTTCTGACTTGAGTTAAAATGAAATTTAAAACTTAAGATTATACATATATAAAATAACATTATTGTATGTGTATATTATTTAAACTTAGATAATTAAAAATAACAATATTATATATAGCTTATTTTAAAATTTAAATAGTTCAAATAACTTTGAAATAACGTATATATGCTGTATACATTATGAATATATTTATAAAGATTATATATTATAAGTATACAATTTTTACATAGAAAATCACATAGCCTATATTAAGATTCATATTTAAAAAAAAAACATGATGAACTTCTGAACAGATGAACATAATTAGTAATATATAATAATGTGCATATAATACATACTATACTATTTTTTCAAATCTTTTATTAAATAATATATTTATTTGGTCAACTTTTAATTATAATTATCCATATGGCACCATGATTAACCATATAGACATACAAATTCGCTTACAATTCCGTATCTATTTTTATAGTGATTAAATCCTGTGTACTATCATTTAATATATGAGGATATTAAGTTCGAATATATTAATGTAAGGTTTAGAGATCGAGTTAAAGGACTTTGAATAATTTCTAAATTAATAAAAAAGTTATATAGAACATTATGTATAGAGTGATTTAAAATAGATTCCGTCAGACACAAGGCTACCAATTGTACATACGTCCAATCAATTGAATAAATTAAATAGAATTTAACGAATGTACTTAGAAAATCTTTTGTATTAATAAACAAGGTAAGTTATTAACATTTAATGGTGATAATGCAGTAATAAACATTTGAAGCTGACGATGTTATAAACTTTTTAAATTGAATATATTTCTAATTTACAATCTAAATTTGAGGTGACATCACTTAATTTTTGAAAAAAAGTTAATCTATCCTAATAATTTCCCTTGTGTGTTTATTTATTTATTTGGTGCATAGAGTTATGATAAACTACTCTATATATATAGAGAGGAAGTGTTGCAGGGATTGCAGGACGCTAAGGAAGACGGTGTCAAACCTTATTTTGTTTCAGTTATATCATTTCTCCATTAAACTGACGCTAGATTGCCAATCACGTGACACAAAAATAAGGATTTTAGCGTCCCGCAAGATGCGATATTATTTTGGCCACTGACTCACCACTTGATTTGGTGTCCGCTTTTACACTACGGGTATTAAACATGAAGAATGTAACTATGGTACGCACGGGAATATATTGATTTGATATTTAAATATCCTGTTTTTAATCCATTTTTAAATGTATTTTATCTATAAAATAAATTAGTCTATGCAGAAAATTAAATTCTAATTGAATTCATTAGAAGTAACCTAATAACTGGTAATAAATTGGGTTTGTTGACCCGTTATTTTTAACGGGAAAGTACACTATTTTTCTAATAAAATAGACAAATAGCAATACCCAATTGACATATAAATAACGATATAAATAATCTAGGTTCTATGGTAAAAACAAGTACCAGCTGCAAATCAAAAACCGGATAAAAAATGTCCATAGGATTGAAAAAATACATCAAAATATTATATTCATCCGTGTTTATTTCTTATTTAATGGTTACTTTACCCCGTAAGACTTTAATTTCAACCATAAAAGGTGTACAGGGTGTAAATTATTTAATATTTGTTTAATTTTGTGCAACTACATTATTATACCTGGACATACAAATACTTTACAAGGTCCTTTTTTTGGGATGGGGTAAATTTACAAGGAAATTTGAATATATTTACTGTATATTATATATGTTACTACAATTCTTGTATATAAGTTTCAAACAAATGTATTTTCTGTATTAAAAAATCGACCCTCAAGAAACATTTTTTAAATTCAAAAATCGACATTCAAAAAAACTTTTTTTAAATTCAAAAATCGACTCTCAAAAATACTTTCATTTTTTCAATTTAAAAATCGACCCTCAAAAAAACATTTTTTTAAATACGAAAATCGACCCCCCCCCCCTCCCCAATTTTTTTTTCAATTTATAAATCGACCCTCAAAATTTTTTTTTTTCAAATTCAAAAATCGACCCTCAAAAAAAATTTTTTAAATTCAAAAATCGACCCTTAAAATAACAAAATATTTATGATGGGTCATCTCTACTATAGTGACCATTAGGATTGGTCCTCTTTACAAGATCCCTTTATTCTATGTGTTCAGTGTTTACCCTCTCCGTCAATGATTTGCTGAATTCGAATCTTGAAAGCACGGCAGACTACTGGTGGAATCTTTTTGGATGTCGCGGGATTCTCGCTTCATTGAAGTCTTACGTGAAGTAACATTGTTGTTGAGATCGATGAACATTAGACACTTTCTGAACATCGTACCATAACCTTGAGTCATAAGGGTTCGAATCTGGCAAAGTAGCGAGCGGGGGCAGAGACTTGGATCAATATTACCTGTTTGGAGTCATGTTTCTTCTTCATCCAGAGTATAGATACTCCGCCGTGTTGATCTTGAGGCCCGCTTCAATAAAGTGGGGGTATCAGCTGTCCCAAACACCATCACGGAAGCAGGGTGTTTACTTTGCCTAACTGGAGGAACGTCAAAAAATTCACAGGCGATGACCCTCGAGTTCCGGCGATTAGTGACCTCAACTACCAAGAACTTCTTCTCATCCACAAAAATTTGAACGTGACCGCCATTAGGCTTCAAATGAATGAGAAGCAAGGTGCTTCTTTCCTTCTGAATGGCTTTTGAATTCGGTGTGAGAATATAACGACTTCGCCTGCTGTGTGACTTCATCCAAAGATCTTTCCTAACGGCTTTGGAAATGACCATCTTGGTGACATTACTTTTTCTCGCAAGTTCAGCCATTGACTGTAATAGAGGATTGTAAGCAACCAAAGAATCTTCTGGTGCACATTTTGTCACTTCATGGACTGTGAGCCTTTTTTAAAATGTCTTTACCTTTTTTCATATTGGCTACAACACGATACAAAGTCCTAGAAGCAAAACAAGTATCTTCAATAATGTCAGACGTTTTATGACCCTTGCCGTTGAACAATTCAACAATCACTATTCTACGGTTATATTCAACACTATTACTCAACTTTTTAACATTTAAAATGATTCATCTTATACTTTAGACTCTGAGGAATACAGAAAATAACCTTTCCGCACGATAACACCAGATTAAAATCCTATATTACGGTTTGAAATCACTGCCAATTTTCCTTTCACTCCCTGTACTACCATTCGTGGTGGGTCTCCATACTCAGACCACCACAGCTCTACATTAACACTTTACCTGTGATTTATCTACGCATAAATCAGTGGGTGCAAGTAGATATTTACAGTAGAGATGTAGATGAGAGACTATAAACATAAATCATACACAGACACTACAGTTACTGTAGATCTTTTAGAAGATGAAACGGAGGCTTAAAAAATAATGGAATGTGTATATCGATGAAAGAGTGATTTAATTAGAAATATGTGTACAGGGTGACCCACAATAAAGTGTACTCAACTTAATATAAATAAATATTCCACACAAACAATAATAAGCTATGACGGTGGTAGAGTGAAAAAAAATTAATTTTCCTTCAATTCACTTTTTTGTGGGTCACCCTGTATAACTATTTTAATTGAATGGAGTGTACTAATTGAAAGTTAATATTTTGATCACATGTGTCCTGTACCTAAACGACTGTTACGTTTGCTATTATTTACATTCAATTTATTTACAACTATTAGTGGTTGTTTTAACTCTTCACTGTGTACTTTATTTACAACTATTGGTTATTATTTTAACCCGTCACTGTGCACTTTATTTACTATTTACAACCATTAAATAATTTAATTACCAATTAGAAGGGTGTGCAGTTTATTGTCTCTACTCTAAAAAACAATCAGTAGGGTTAATTATTAATTAACCTTATCTACAGGTGTGACAACATTGCCATTGTAAAATGAAGTCACCGCGCATGCGCGGTATCTAAAGTAGCTAGGTCCACTAAAGGATGGATACAATCACTTAAGCCACAGGGGGTGCGTATCACATGTGGATACCATTGATTGATTCTTTTTACTGATCTTTATTTTTAATTCTTTCTTTTTTAACAATTAATTTTATCTATTTTGTATCACTTATTATTTTTTACTAATTTTTTAAAATTATTTTTGGATGAATTATTTCGACTGATTATTTTTAATTGTTTTTTTACTTTTTTTTTCTCAATATTATAAGATTTATTTTTATTTTTTGTTCTTCTATTGTGAGAGAGAATGTCATGATGGGGCCATAGAAGATTACAGTGGGCTTCATCATATCTGTCTGTCAAAGTTTTGCTTCCATAAGGTTGAATTTCTATTCAATTTATTAACATAATAGGCTCTACATCATTTTTTTTTTAGTTTTTTTTTCCACTATCTATCATGCCGCCTTTTTTTAGAAGAGAAAAATAATGTCGTCTGAAAAAAATAGACTTTTAGAGAGTACATAAGAGTGGTTTCACAATCCACCTCTATCCTAATTCAGCCTAACTATTAACAATATTTGCTAACTCCGTCCAAAATATTTCCTAACTCCGTCCAGAATATTTCCTAACTCCGTCCACAATATTTCCTAACTCCGTCCACAATATTTCCTAACTCCGTCCAGAATATTTCCTAACTCCGTCCACAATATTTCCTAACTCCGTCCAGAATATTTCCTAACTCCGTCCACAATATTTCCTAACTCCGTCCACAATATTTCCTAACTCCGTCCACACTATTTCCTAACTCCGTCCACAATATTTCCTAACTCCGTCAAGAATATTTCCTAACTCCGTCCACACTATTTCCTAACTCCGTCCACAATATTTCCTAACTCCGTCCACAATATTTCCTAACTCCGTCCACAATATTTCCTAACTCCGTCCAAAATATTTCCTAACTCCGTCCACAATATTTCCTAACTCCGTCCAGAATATTTCCTAACTCCGTCCACAATATTTCCTAACTCCGTCCAAAATATTTCCTAACTCCGTCCAAAATATTTCCTAACTCCGTCCAGAATATTTCCTAACTCCGTCCACAATATTTCCTAACTCCGTCAAGAATATTTCCTAACTCCGTCCACACTATTTCCTAACTCCGTCCACAATATTTCCTAACTCCGTCCACAATATTTCCTAACTCCGTCCACAATATTTCCTAACTCCGTCCAAAATATTTCCTAACTCCGTCCAAAATATTTCCTAACTCCGTCCAGAATATTTCCTAACTCCGTCCACAATATTTCCTAACTCCGTCCAGAATATTTCCTAACTCCGTCCACAATATTTCCTAACTCCGTCCACAATATTTCCTAACTCCGTCCACAATATTTCCTAACTCCGTCCACAATATTTCCTAACTCCGTCAAGAATATTTCCTAACTCCGTCCACACTATTTCCTAACTCCGTCCACAATATTTCCTAACTCCGTCCACAATATTTCCTAACTCCGTCCACAATATTTCCTAACTCCGTCCAGAAACCGTTACGAAGTTCTTTGCTGAAATATTTCCTAATCTATTGAGCTAAACATTAAATGTTTTCCAGAGCATGTCAAATGTTATCAACTGTACATCTTCTTGTAAAACTACACAACTATTTCAACACTAACAATATTCGTGAAGCTTATAGAGTTCCCTTGTTGCATTCAAAAAAGAAAACCTAAAGCCTTCTCATTTAAAAAAAAACTAATGCCTGCATAAATTTTTCGATATATTCCAGAATGTTATCCTAATTAATAATTATATTACTCCTAAATATTATGTGTATGTATAAATATATATCGGGGTCGCATGTAGAACCTATAATTTTCATAGAAAATTAAAATGAATCTTTCTTTCCAATAAGAAAGTTATGGTGGGGCCATAGAAGATTGAGAGGGGAAATCTCTTACCAAAAAGAAAGTTATGGTGGGGCCATAGAAGATTGAGAGGGGAAATCTCTTTCCAAAAAGAAAGTTATGGTGGGGCCATAGAAGATTGAGAGGGGAAATCTCTTACCAAAAAGAAAGTTATAATGGGGCCATAGAAGAATAAGAGGGGAAATCTCTTACCAAAAAGAAAGTTATGGTGGGGTCATAGAAGATTGAGAGGGGAAATCTCTTACCAAAAAGAAAGTTATGGTGGGGCCATAGAAGATAGAGAGGGAATCCCTCCCAATCTTCTATGGCCCCTTTCTTCCATTCAGTACCACATTAAGATTTATAGTGATTGTTGTGTTACATTTTAAATTAGATAAAAGTCATGTTTGGTATACAATCTAAAGTTCCATTAGAAATACTTAGGCACTTTCAAAGCAGTTTTAATGACAGCGTTACTGCCGCGCGGTATTGGGCCTAAATGTATACTGCTACGGCAAAAACTGAACCTGTGCACCTAGTACAGTCTCTATATGGTACTGTAAAAAAATTGTATTACTTTTTTTTCCAACCAATATTTTCTATTGAAAAAAAAATCCTTTTTTGTATATTGACTGGTGGTGTTTTATCTTGTAGGCGTCTTTATATAACTAAATGTTGCAATTAATATTTATAATGTAATTTTGAGTACAATCAATTTTAAAGTCTTAGATAGAATCTAAAAAAACGGATAATTTTATTTAATATCTAATCAAATATTTCAAAAATTTTATATTTACATTTTTTTCTATCGGAAAAATACCTTCTCAAAAAAAACCTCAAACCCGTTCACATTTTTCACCTACTCATCATTGATTAAGAGCATTAGTTAGGTTACTTAAAGGTAGACCATAGAACACGATAATCTGCACCATCTTGATCTGAGAAGATGAAGTATAGCCACTTACCCGCTATGAATTATGGCGCTAATTCCTATAGCCAGGAGCAGAGGTTTATCCCTCTGTTTCATAGGGTGGCAACACTGCTGCCTAGCGTCAAAAGGAAGATTCAACCTTACAGTATAATAATATAAAGGCGGTAATGGGGAAAAATAAAAACTGTTTGAGACTTTTCACTCTCTTGTGTAGTTGTTTTGTTGTTTGAAAAAAGTTGTATATTGAAGGATAGATGCGTACAGGAGATGTGTAATCAAATAATCAAGTAAATAATATGACCGTATATTCTTTAGTTTTTATTGTACTGTTTATTTGCAATGCTTAATGATTGCTGGAGAAGAGATTGTACCTACCATTCATTACTTATAAAATAGGGTTAGGTCTGAGTTATAGAACGGTTCCACATTTGCGACCATTCAACAAAAAGAAAAAAAATTTACTCATATATTTTTCATATTAGATCGAAACTGTGGAACCATTCAATAACTCGGAACTAACCCTATAAGTAGATTGACTATAAATAGATTATAGCTCAAGACATATATTTCCATGATTATTCCCGTAATTTTCCTTAATGATTAGCTATTTTGGACTGTACCTGTACGGTCAGAAAAAAATATATCTGAAATAATTTCTCACAGTAAACTAATTTCACATTTCCAGAAACAAACTTTACTAATTTTAATGTTTGTAGATATTTTTAAATTGGTCTAGGTACACGATATTAGTAAAATTTTAAAATTATAGGAAATTAGTAAAATTTTAAAATTATAAGAAATTAGTAAAATTTTAAAATTATAGGAAATTAGTAAAATTTTAAAATTATAGGAAATTAGTAAAATTTTAAAATTATAGGAAATTAGTAAAATTTTAAAATTATAGGAATTTAGTAAAATTTTAAAATTATAAGAAATATAGTAAAATTTTAAAATTATAGGAAATTAGTAAAATTTTAAAATTATAGGAAATTAGTAAAATTTTAAAATTATAGGAAATTAGTAAAATTTTAAAATTATAGGAAATTAGTAAAATTTTAAAATTATAGGAAATTAGTAAAATTTTAAAATAATAGGAAATTAGTAAAATTTTAAAATAATAGGAAATTAGTAAAATTTTAAAATTATAGGAAATTAGTAAAATTTTAAAATTATAGGAAATTAGTAAAATTTTAAAATTATAGGAACTTAGTAAAATTTCAAAATTATAGGAAATTGGTAAAATTTTAAAATTATAGGAAATTAGTAAAATTTTAAAATTATAGGAAATTAGTGAAATTTTAAAATTATAGGATATTAGTAAAATTTTAAAATTATAGGAAATTAGTAAAATTTTAAAATTATAGGAAATTAGTAAAGTTTTAAAATTATAGGAAATTAGTAAAATTTTAAAATTATAGGAATTTAGTAAAATTTTAAAATTATAGGAAATTAGTAAAATTTTAAAATTATAGGAAATTAGTAAAATTTTAAAATTATAGGAAATTAGTAAAATTTTAAAATTATAGGAAATTAGTAAAATTTTAAAATTATAGGAAATTGGTAAAATTTTAAAATTATAGGAATTTAGTAAAATTTTAAAATTATAAGAAATATAGTAAAATTTTAAAATTATAGGAAATTAGTAAAATTTTAAAATTATAGGAAATTAGTAAAATTTTAAAATTATAGGAAATAAGTAAAATTTTAAAATTATGGGAAATTAGAAAACTGTGATTTGAGAGATCAACATTATTCAGAGACTTTTTTACCTGATAGTACATGCCAAGAAATCAATATTTGAATATATAGTTGGGATATAAATATAAAATAGTGTATCTCTGATAATTCTGTTGATAAATAATTCAATTATTTTACGGAGGGAATTTTATATTGATAAATTAAATATTTTAATAGAGACTATAAATTCAATCGACTACCAATGATAAATACTTGATATATAGTTAGTCAACTGTAAACATTAGTGATAAAACAATTCATTAGAATTTAAATGATTATGATTTGCATTATATTATTGCGAATGTTTTTCTTTTATTCAATTAAAAAGATAGCATTTTTGTGCTAAGAATAACGATAAGATCGTGGATAGAAATATTATGAATATCATTATAAATACACAATTTTTAATTATCTTTTAATTACCTAATTAAAACATTAAACTATTTAGCGTTTCAAGAAGTTTCGAAATTTAAATATTCAATTATTTTAATTAATTCCAATGAAATTTGAAGAATACGTAGGTAATTTTCACATCATTTTAGTACCAGAAATGACCGCATATCCTCTACCATCTGGTGGCGCCACAATCGTAGCAAAAGTTCTGAAAATCACCATAGTATCAAGACTATAATGTTTAAATATGTTTTGGGTAACGACCATATTATTGAGTAAAACAATCAGGATTCGAATCATATTTTCATCCATCTTTGAATGGTTATTCATTCCTACATTATACATATATTACGCTTAACACGTTTATTTATTTGATGTATCATTGGTGTCATTTTGACGTAAGTATGGGCAATGTATCACCTTCTGTGTACCATTGGTGTCATTTTGACGTCACAGTCGCTAGTAGAAGTAGGTATGGTTATATACAATGTTCCGTTACATATGAAGTGCCGTTATGATATTTACAAAGAATATATGAAATCATCTCTGCAAAGATGCATGTCTACAATTTAATTCACAATTTCTTTGAATAATTTATGCAGATTATTTATGAAGACATGAAGACAACTTCTTAAAAGGCTTTAATATTTGAGACGATGAATAAAAATCATCGATATTTTACAGCTGGTAACTGACGAAATGAATGTAAGATGAAGGATTTAAACTATCATTATCGTCTTAATCAAATTTAAATGGGTCGAATAGCATCCTCTTAAATCTAAATTATAGGTGAGCTTTGAGTTAGAGCAATAATTATAGGTACAATTATACCAAATCATACCTCTGAACAATATTAAATAGAGTACACCTTATCTAGAAATATTTTCGCCGAAGTATGTACTTGTTAATATTTTTTTAATGGACAACTCTTCGTCGAACATTTAACTGCGTACGATTAATTCACCCTAGCTGTGATTTATGTTTTACCGTGTATGAATCCTTTATATATTTAAAAATAACGCACAGTATACATTTTTTACACTCTCTAACTTCACTAGTTGTTAGACATAAATTACATAATTAACTTGGCGAATTGTCCGTCGACGAGTTGTCCCGCGGCGACTGGTCCGGTCACCTTTTTGAACGTGCCCTTTTGATTTTAACTTTGA
This sequence comes from Caprella mutica, assembly GCA_947561585.1. Taxonomy (NCBI): domain Eukaryota; kingdom Metazoa; phylum Arthropoda; class Malacostraca; order Amphipoda; family Caprellidae; genus Caprella; species Caprella mutica. Next base: position 34,986 of record CANNZV010004205.1, read on the forward strand.
ATCAAACATTGACCAGAATACGTTACGATGGAATGAGAAAAATATAAGAAAATTTTGTAACCTTCATCGTGATATATAACACATTAGTTACCATAAAAATTTATATAATTAAGTATATAAATATACTCTATATAACCAATACACAATGATTTTCATTGCTCTATCAGCCCCATATACTTCCCTATTCTGTATACTGTGCCTTTACCAGCCCTATAAGATGTTGTTACTTCCATATTCTGTGCCTTTACCAGCCCTATAAGATGTTGTTACTTCCCTATTCTGTATACTGTGCCTTTACCAGCCCTATAAGATGTTGTTACTTCCCTATTCTGTATACTGTGCCTTTACCAGCCCTATAAGATCTTGTTACTTCCCTATTCTGTATACTGTGCCTTTACCAGCCCTATAAGATCTTGTTACTTCCATATTCTGTGCCTTTACCAGCCCTATAAGATGTTGTTACTTCCCTATTCTGTATACTGTGCCTTTACCAGCCCTATAAGATGTTGTTACTTCCCTATTCTGTACACTGTGCCTTTACCAGCCCTATAAGATGTTGTTACTTCCCTATTCTGTATAATGTGCCTTTACCAGCCCTATAAGATGTTGTTACTTCCCTATTCTGTATACTGTGCCTTTACCAGCCCTATAAGATCTTGTTACTTCCCTATTCTGTATACTGTGCCTTTACCAGCCCTATAAGATCTTGTTACTTCCATATTCTGTGCCTTTACCAGCCCTATAAGATCTTGTTACTTCCATATTATGATGTTCTGTGTCTTTACCAGCCCTATAAAATCTTGTTACTTCCATATTCTGTGCCTTTACCAGCCCTATAAGATCTCGTTACTTCCATATTCTGTGCCTTTGCTAGCCCTATAAGATGTGGTTACTTCCCTATTCTGTATACTGTGCCTTTACCAGCCCTATATGATCTTGTTACTTCCATATTCTGTGCCTTTACCAGCCCTATAAGATGTGGTCACTTCCCTATTCTGTATACTGTGCCTTTACCAGCCCTATAAGATCTTGTTACTTCCATATTCTGTGCCTTTGCTAGCCCTATAAGATGTGGTTACTTCCCTATTCTGTGTACTGTGCCTTTACCAGCCCTATAAGATCTTGTTACTTCCATATTCTGTGCCTTTACCAGCCCTATAAGATCTTGTTACTTCCATATTCTGTGCCTTTACCAGCCCTATAAGATCTTGTTACTTCCATATTCTGTGCCTTTGCTAGCCCTATAAGATCTTGTTACTTCCATATTCTGTGCCTTTGCTAGCCCTATAAGATCTTGTTACTTCCATATTCTGTGCCTTTGCTAGCCCTATAAGATCTTGTTACTTCCATATTCTGTGCCTTTGCTAGCCCTATAAGATCTTGTTACTTCCATATTCTGTGCCTTTACCAGCCCTATAAGATCTTGTTACTTCCATATTCTGTGCCTTTGCTAGCCCTATAAGATCTTGTTACTTCCATATTCTGTGCCTTTGCTAGCCCTATAAGATCTTGTTACTTCCATATTCTGTGCCTTTGCTAGCCCTATAAGATCTTGTTACTTCCATATTCTGTGCCTTTGCTAGCCCTATAAGATCTCGTTACTTCCATATTCTGTGCCTTTGCTAGCCCTATAAGATCTTGTTACTTCCATATTCTGTGCCTTTGCTAGCCCTATAAGATCTTGTTACTTCCATATTCTGTGCCTTTGCTAGCCCTATAAGATGTTGTTGATTTTTGTTGTCAAATTGCCAAATCGGAAAACTGCCAGGCAGAGAATTACTATCGCGGAAAATTGCCAGTCTTTTTTTTTACTATATTAGACAAGGGGAAAAATGATATTTCAGATATAAAATCAATACAAAAAACGGTAATGTAGTTTGTAGTATCCGCTAGTTTGTCGAATTGCACACTTCATGAATGACCCAGCAGGGATGTTTGGGGGCGGAACGTCCTCTGATGTACATATGTCATGTTATATCATAAATGAAAATAAAATTGATAGTGTTCAGTTTTTAATTATCTAATCAATATAAAGTCGTAATGCAGTTAGTTTTATCCGCTAGTTTGTTTTACTGCACACTTCAATATTGCTTAATGACCTGGCTGAGGGATTTGGGAGGCGACACCCTTCCCGAAACACATATATAGTTTATGTTATATTATAAATAAAAATAAATAAATTTGAGATTGTTTAGAAAAATATAAAAATAAAAAATTGACTCAATTTTCCGCCTACCATTTTATGCACCTGGCAAAATTCCGTGTACCCTTTATAACATAGGCTTTATTTTAGACAATGATATTAATATAATTTGAATATTTTGAGTTAATATGGGTTTTAAAATGATTCATTATTTTTATTCAAATCTAGCTGCGTATCATTTTAGTTTAGGCATTCGAAGTGTAAGTCTTGACGTCACGAATTCGGACAGTTGGATAGAAAACATTTACTAAGTTTACTTCATATATTCATTGCCGTAACACTACAATGAAATTAGAAGATTCAGTACGTGTTTAATATCCAACTGTATGAATTAATGATATTTTGTCCTCAATCCACCATTGTCATCCCTAAATATTTATGATATTCAAGTTAGCTTGAAAAATGAAGGGTTTCGAAACTCGTATGCGATTAGTTGCAATATTTGGAACAGCTTCATTCACTGCCACTGAAAATCATTTCTAACTTCTTACGTCATCAAATCGACAATTTCTGTTTGTTTGTGTTTACAACTGAGGTTGTTTGTTGCACATTGAGTAGTTTACTTCTACATTCAAGCTTTGAGTTGCTCTGTGACTGCAACCAATGTCCTCCATCTGGTAAAACTTCTCTGCTCATATAGTTCGCTCTGGGCATTCATAGAGATAAGTGTACATACGTTTTATAAGCGTTCTCAATCTGTTCCTATTTGATGTGCACTATTACCTTTATAAACTATAGTACTATACTTAATTGTTGACTTGTAAGATCCAGTGAAAGTTTAGATGAAGTTTACTTGGGGAAACAAGATGGGTTTGAGTAGAAAAGCCCACAGGGATACACTTAAACAGGATGGCAGGATTGAAGATCTTCTACGTTTTATTTGAAGATCTGAAAGATGCAGAAAGATAGGGTAATTACCCTACGTGTGTCTCTTCCTGATGTATATTCAACTTTTTCTTCAGCTTTACATGATTTCCATCATGTAATTTATAGGAAAACTTTGGTAACCGAACAGTTGTTGCAGGAATACCAAAAATTAACAGTGGGAAGTTCTTTAGTTACTGTGAAGGAGATGGACAGGCCTAAAAGCTAATTGTGCGGAAAAGTAAGACATGATGCATGCAGCATCTCACTGTTTCATTTTCATCAAGAAAAATAAGCAAATTGCCTTAAATGTCGCTAGAACGTAATTAGAGGTGCCTCGAGTGTGAAGGAATATCAGTTTTTTGTGCTACATCAAAAACCAGCTTCAGCTCTTGGACCATCGATAATAGTGCGTCTCAACACATATGCAACACTAAAAACAGTTCCTACTCATTATTTTTATTATTTTTAGGTGAGGTGCACGTATTACGAGCTTTCATGCTTGAACAGTTTAAATTTGATCTGCACATTAAGAGATAAACATATTAGCATATCCATTTGAACATATTTGCTTCTTCCTTTTCTCTGGTTCAATTTTTTGACTATCTGACAAAAAGTGTGTGAAGACTTAGTTCATTAGCTTTCATATGAACTGAGAAGTTATGATGAAATTCTGTTACATGTGTTGTTTACTTAACCAGTAAGAAAATATATTCCATTTAGATATACTCGTTCTGCGTGCATGTTGATTCAAGGTATGAGTCAAGTTGAATCGATTCAACTTACCACCACGTTTTCTTTTGACTTTTTTTTTTATAAAAATCAGTTAACATGGGTTACTTTTCAAAGCAGTAGATCGAAGCAATTAATAAAGAAACTAGAAATAAATGCTTCTAAAATAAATTGTTAATAACAAAAATAAGCGAAAAATGAATTGAAACCTTCAAAGAAAAGATCAAAATAACTGAAAGCTTCTCATTTCAAACATAATTTTGTTTCTCAAATTTTCTATTATTTTCAAATTTTACAAATTAATCGTCATCTACCCAGACCAATTTTAGAATATCTACAAACATTACATTTAATTAAAGTTTCTTTTGGGAAACGTGAAATTAGTAAACTGTAAAAATATCATGACGGTACACTTTCCTTTGACTGTACCTCTTAGTCTTCAACTACGAATATTTGATTTTTTCTTAAGTCTTGCCCTGACGAGTTTGAACTTGTCCTGGCGAGTTTGAACTTGTCCTGATGAGTTTGAACTTGTCCTGACGAGTTTGAACTTGTCCTGACGAGTTTGAACTTGTCCTGGCGAGTTTGAACTTGTCCTGGCGAGTTTGAACTTGTCCTGACGAGTTTGAACTTGTCCTGACGAGTTTGAACTTGTCCTGACGAGTTTGAACTTGTCCTGACGAGTTTGAACATGTCCTGGCGAGTATGAACATGTCCTGGCGAGTTTGAACTTGTCCTGACGAGTTTGAACATGTCCTGGCGAGTTTGAACATGTCCTGGCGAGTTTGAACTTGTCCTGACGAGTTTGAACTTGTCCTGACGAGTTTGAACTTGTCCTGACGAGTTTGAACTTGTCCTGACGAGTTTGAACTTGTCCTGGCGAGTTTGAACTTGTCCTGACGAGTTTGAACTTGTCCGTGACGAATTTGAACTTGTCTTGGCGAGTTTGAACTTGTCCTGGCGAGTTTGAACTTGTCCTGACCAGTTTGAACTTGTCCTGACCAGTTTGAACTTGTCCTAGCGAGTTTGAACTTGTCCTGGTGAGTTTGAACTTGTCCTGACGAGTTTGAACTTGTCCTGATGAGTTTGAACTTGTCCTGACGAGTTTGAACTTGTCCTGACGAGTTTGAACTTGTCCTGACGAGTTTGAACTTGTCCTGACGAGTTTGAACTTGTCCTGACCAGTTTGAACTTGTCCTGACGAGTTTGAACTTGTCCTGACGAGTTTGAACATGTCCTGGCGAGTATGAACTTGTCCTGACGAGTATGAACTTGTCCTAAGCAGAGAATTGTTCGTATCAGAGGATGGTATACACACAATAGTTACACTTGAATTCTTTCTTTTGTAATCAAACATAGAAAATGGCAACAGCTTGAATAGACTCTTATATTATAGTATCTCGTTGGGGGACTTCTCAATATAGTCCGACGCCCCAGTAGTCCCAAGCCCCATTAGTCCGACGCTCCAATAGTCCGATATTTTTTGTCATCTGTGTTATTTTTCGCTTTAATTTTTGATTAAAATAAAAAATATGAATAAATAGGTATACTCAATTGATAACTAATCTAAATAATAAAATAACTTTTCATTTCTTTCAGCTTTTAAATTTTATATTACTCTTTTATTTTACTTTATTTCTTATATTAATTTATGATGCAATCTCTCACTTGATTTCATCATTTGGTGTAGTTTGTTGTATCCGCTAGTTTGTTGTACTGCACACTTCATGATTGTTTAATGACCTGGCAGGGAGGTTCGGGGGGCGGCACGCCCCCCGTTATACATATATTTTATGTTAGATTAGTAATAAACTACAAAAGTGTAGGACTAATGGGGTGTCGGACTAGTGGGGCGTTGGACTAGTAGGGCGTCGGACTAGTGGGGCGTCGGACTAATAGGGCGTCGGACTACTGAATAGTAACAATCTCGTTGTAACGTAATGATACAAATACAGATACATTCCATCGTTAGGGTTGTTCAGAAATTTATTTATAATTATTCTTTAATAACAAAACAACCTGCAAGTAGGAGTTATTCAAATACCTTATTAAAAAATTCACTGAAAGCGCTCCATTGATAATGTAAAAATATGTCATGGCTGAGGCATTTCGTAACTCTGGAAGGTCTTATCTCGGAAAGTTCGTAGTAGAGGAATAATTCTACTGTATAATAACATTAATTATTGTTCTTTCTAATTGATTCTTCAAGTGCAGTTCGAACACTGTACCAATTTCTCACGAACACTGCGAATCATAAGAAGATCATCTGTCGAAACTCGAATCGCGGGTTCAAGGTTGCCTTGAAAAATTCTACTTCTGTTTAGATAACCTTTGAGTGTACCTACTTTGTTGATTTAATTTTTTTAGACTGTAGTGCTGCGCTAAGTATTATTTGGTAGGTAATGTCTAACCATTTCTATAATTAAACTTGACTTCTATTTTCTTGAATTAAGAACCCCGTGTCGATTAAATTCAACTAACACAAACAAGTGCGTCCATTATGAATTGCTCGATGTATGAATTGGCTTCTACTTAAGCGGCTTTTACACGGGGCCCGGGCACACAAGTGTGGCACTGGTGTGTGCATAAATCACTTCTCGAACGCAGTGTGTGGCACTGTTTTCCAGTTAATAAAGTGTTCACATGTATACTTTGTGCCCGCATTGCTGAGTGTCACTCACTTGCCTGCGTTTCAGTTTCGGTACGCGTTAGTGACTAATATCCTATCGTAGATGTTATAAATATTGTTCAGATATTCGCTTTTATAATATACTAGTGTACTTTCCCGTTAATAATAACGGGTCATCATCAGTACCAATTTATTACCCGTTATTAGGTTACTTCTAATGAATTCAATTAGAATTTATTTTTCTGCAAAGTCTAATTTATTTTATAGATAAAATACATTTAAAAATTGAATAAAAACAGGAGAATTTAATATCAAGTCAATATATTCCCGTGCGTATCATAGTTACATTCTTCATGTTTAATACCCGTCGTGTAAAAGCGGACTTACTGTATTACTTGGGTAGGGGAGGATGGTCATCAATGGGACAAAAATCACAGAAAGATTGATATTTCATATACTATGGGCAAAGTATGAAAAAAAAAATCCCTGTGTAATATAGATATTCCTTTATAAAATGAAACTAACTCGAATGATATCACATATTCTGTTGACTAGAAAAAAATTAAATAAAAAAAAAATTGTCCCATTGTATAACAGCACTGGTGAACAATGGGACAAACCCTGGTGAACGATGGGACAGTTTATCAAACTTGTATATTATTTAGGTTATGGTCAAATTTCAAGTTCGATATTATCTCTTCATGTTGTCCCACACTCATTTGGATCATATAATATCAGTTTAATGTCCTCTAGCCTCACCGATGCCATGTCAGGAACATTTGTGAAATTAAGCTCATTGCACTCGAATCTTCCCCTAATATATATATTTCGTATGTATCTTTTTCATGCTTATGGCCAACAGAATACGTTTTACAAAACAAATCAAATTCTACTAGCTCATAATCCTTCATTTACAACGTTTTCGGTAGAGATTTAAGTTCTTCAGACGAATGGATCAGTTAAATTGAGAGTTCTATACCAGACCAAGAACAATAGTTCACAGGCCATCTACGGCGGACACTTCATGAAGTGATTTCGAAGGCTTTATCCTTAGTGGCACCAGCAGAAAGCTCTTCTTTCTCTGGTGTATCCGTTGCAATCATGCTGCGTCTTTTTCTTTTATTAGTGAAATTTGTTTTCTATGCAGTGCTTTGTGATCACCTCAGATTGCTAAAGCCCTTGAACATGGTCGAAAGTCCCGCTTCAGCTGGAAGCTCTGTTTCTACCAGAAGCCCTGAAACTACAGTTCACGTTATTGTATCAAAAATAGATTTTTATTGATTCATATGGAGTAACTAGACAGCTTGGTTGACAATAGGGCACTGTCCCATTGTTAACCAAATTTTCTGTCCCAATGATCACTATGACGCCATTTTGACAACAAATTGGTATAGCAGCTCAACTACAAAAGTAAAAAGGCAATCTTTTCATATGATCATATTTTACATATTACTTAATATTAGGTAAAAATACCGTAAGCATTATATGTTAAATTAACAGATTTATAACAATTGAAACATAGTACGAAAAATTTAGTTTCCCCACCTCTAAAACACGTTTCGGCTTTTACACAGGGCTGACTGCATCCCGACCGCTGAATGCAATGCGAGTGAATGCATTGAAGTATGCCTAATTTACCACTAAGATTTTGTTGAAAATTACCCTCAAATAAAAAAGTTATTCAGCATGTCCCATTGTTCCCAGTGTCCCATTGATGACCACCCTCCCCTAATACAGTAAAACTCCTGTGTTATGAGCAGAGTTGTGACATTTTGTAAAAATATGCTCTTAAAACTATAAACTCCATGAATGTTATAAACGACATCAAAATTTAGGGTATTGGAACTTCCTATCGCTAAACTAGAAGGGTTCTACACAATATTTTTCATGTCGCGCTTAGGATTACATTGAATTTATATTTTTAGAGCATATTTTTTACAAAATGTCACAACCCTAGTTATGAGGCACTCGAGTATTAATGAAGGACCTGAATTAGGAAATACACTTCAGTTTTGAAGTATTTTCTATGTTTGAATTATTGAAAATAATATACGTTAAGTTATCCCTCAATAACCATAGTTTTCTTAAGATTTTAATCATAGAAAACTATCTATAGTGCACCAAAAATATGAAGTGGCTCTGAGTTATGAACTCGAGAGTTTCACTGTATTCAAACTCTGTAATATTATCAATGAATTAAATATTTCTACTTTTTATAAAATTCATATTGTAAATGATGTTTCGTTGAACTAAATGTTATATCTACTTATCAGTAGAATTAATTTTTAATTTCCAAAGATTCACTGTTGTTTTAAAGGCTTTAACAATTGCTACTAACTTGCCCAAATTTATTAACTGTCTCGTGAATATATCCTTTTACCCTGTTGGTATAAACTTTATTTAACCTACCAATCCTAATACCTATCAAAAAATAATAAACTATTTTAGCTGTAAACTCAATTATACGCCATATACATATATTGCTCCGGCACACAGCCGTGCCACACATGCATTCGCTCCCGGAGCGATCAGCTTTTTCGTGCGCCACACTTGTGTGCCACACTCAAAATGTGTGTGTCGAGACCCCTGAACACACAGCAGTGGCACACATTTGTTCCCGTGTAAACGCCGCTTTAGTCAGATAGGCCGCGTTCCTATAGAAAAAATCTTCACAAATAAGAGAGTAATTTGATTCTATTAAAATTTTAAAGGTCCCCCCTCCAAGCAAATATTTTTATTGCTTTATTTAACGAGGCTAATGTTCCTTATCATTTTGCTGCAAACCGCATCGAATTTGGAAGCGTATTTTCAATATTATACGCTTTTAAAGATTTTTAAAATCAAAACTCTACAAAACGTATTTTACTTCCGACTTACTAATTTAAGAAACTTTCAGTCTGAAAGAAAAAGAATGTACACCATTTGTTTTGATTGTCAACTAGGTATTAGGTTTAATAAATCCATTTAATATTCGTGTAAAAGTATAAAATTGAATGAACTTATAATAGAAACGTTTATCTACTTTAGGGACCAATTAATATCTAAAATAATTAAATAATGGCTTAAAACGCATAGTTTGTTTATAGAATTCAAATTTGTAATCAAAACAAAGAGTGTACAATCTTCTTCTTGAGCATCAGATTAGTGATTCGCTCAATTGTTGCTCACAGAGTGTTAAAAAACTTTAAAAACAAATTATAAAATATATATTGAACCGAATTGTATGCGGTTTGCAGAATAATGATCGTAGACCTTAGTTCTATAATATTATGTTATAAACTCAATTTTTTCACGGAGCCTGGAGAGGACCTTTAATATATAAATGAAAATTTAATTAACTTGAGTGTAATCTTGAAATCACTGACGTCACATTCTTTATATCTTTATTGCATGTTGTTATTGGCATTAACTTTGAACTTCATTCAATTTTTTTTTATTTCTTCTAAATCTTGCTGCTGAAATTATTTCCTGATATATTTAAATGAAATGAATTTTAACAGCAAAACTGTTATCAGAAGTTGAATTATATTCGGTTCTAGGAAAATTCCCTCGCTAAAATTTTCAGATTAGTGAGAGGACTCAGGAGTATATATAACTTGAAAAAAATTAGTACCATAGGCCCCTCAATTATGGCTTTTATCACTAATTGTTACTGAAACGGAATATACCGTTTCAGTAAATATATAATTGGTACATTTAAAACAAATTTAATGAATTGAAGTAGTATGATTATAGAGAAAATGATTTATATATTGTTATCTTTCAATTATCTGTAATATCAACTGTATCAATTAGTTGCATAAACTAACAAAATCCATATCATTCGAACGCGCAACAATCGATTCATTGTTACCTTACCCTATTGAATGTAACAATTACAATTAGTGTGGACTCTGAATTAGAGTCATAAACTAAAAAAAAAATCTCCATCATTCGAACGTGCAGCAATCGGTCGATGGTTGCGCTATTGGCCGATGGCTGCGCTGCAAAATCACTAGATCAAGCTGCAAAATTGGTCGATATTACAGATCAGTCAAATGCGCGTGACATAGTTAGATAATTTCATATTAATTCGAAGAGAC
>CANNZV010004206.1:0-45462 GCA_947561585.1 Caprella mutica
GGATCCCGGTGATGTGTGAAGAATCCTTTACTTGGCTAAATTCTGGTCCGTAATCTTTACTTGGTTAAATTATTAATACTAGTATAGTACCTGTTATTGAATCTAAATTATATTTGAATGCAAGTATGTATTATGGATACACATATTCTGATTAAACAGAAAAAAAATCTGTCAAAAGCCAAAATATAAATTTATTTTTTAAATAATTAGTGTCAGTATTCAATATTGTAGCCCGTACTAATGACACTGCAGCAAATTATTAGTTTTTCTTTTCTATTACTGTTTCTTTGATTTTTCTGTTATTTACACCAACTTTATGAAGCGCTGTTGATAGAATGACTGTCTAACACATTTTGTGACACACGGACGGACGCGGCTCTTATAGTATAGAGTTATAGACTATAGAGATTATAGAAGATTTGACCAATAATTGGAATAAGATTATAATTTTGGAATCATAGATACCTTATTAAAGGATTTAAGCAAAAGTTTTTCCCATTTTTTTTATATTAACTGAAATAATTATTAATTTAATTATATTAAAAATGAGTTCACAAACTTGTGGAAATCACCCCTAATTAATAGTTTCTTTATCTTTATTTGTATGTCTGTCTGTCTGTGGTCTGTTTAAAATCTACATTGAAAGCAGAGTGAAAGTTTATATAAGAACTATTTGCAACATCTGTCATAAAATTCATATGCTCAATTATTCAATTTTAAATGTATTTTATCCATAAAAAATTTGAACTTGCAGAAATTTTTATTCTATTTGAATTCATCAAAAGTAACCTAATAACGGGTAATAAATTGGTATTGATGTTGACCCGTCATTTTAACTGGAAAGTACACTAGTTTAAAATTTTTACAACATAATAAATTATATCATCCAAGATATGATATAAAAATAAAACTTCAAAATATCATTTATTAATTAATGTTTCCCCATCATGTTATGTTAAAATATATTATGAAAATCAAACCACGCACCCTAAAATTATTTTAATTTTCATGTAAGAATGATGGAGTACCACTCACCTTCATTTGGAGGTGTGGAGAAGGTGAGACAAGTAGGTGCGGATTTACCTCCTCTATTCACTCCAACAACACAAACTTTGTACTTTGCAGAGTACCAAAGGTGATTATTGTAGTCAAGTATCACCTCAGTGTCAGTCACATTCACTGTTGTTACAGTGGGACTAATCATGTCCTCGCATCCAATGTAATGAACAAACTGAAAATTAAAATGTCTGTTATTATCTTTTCAATAAGAAATGTATTTATTATCGTGATAGTTTGTTACATATTCATGAGTCTTACCTCCTTAGTTACTTCGTAGTTACTAGAATCTTTCACTTCATTCCATACGATGAGAGTTCTATCAGAGGTGACATTTTTTCGAATGTTGTCTGGAGATGCGGGGGCTGTTGAGAAGATTTTAAAAGATTAAAGCAGGATTATTGTTCAATAATATATTTATTCCTGATATCCTTCTTTGTAGAATTTTTCTCTCTAAATACTTTTAATTTCAATTTTTTGAGCTACAAGTTAAAAGGTGAATTTTTTAAGAATTGGTTGAAATTGGTTGAAATTTTTTGTGTGTGAATCAATCGTAAGGATATTATATATAAAGTTAAAAATATGAATGTTTGAAAAATGTTCAAATCACATATGTTGTATTCATTACATTTGGACCTTTAAAAAATACTCATCGAAATAGTATTTCCATTCACATATCAATTTATTTTCGAATCATACTAACAATAATACTAAATCATATAAATTAGCAAATATATATCCATGGCAGTAATATCTAGTTAAATGTTACTGTTGCACCACGTAATGACATTTGCAGTAATTATTCAATTTGAACTAATATTTGTTACGGTGGTCAACAGGTCAAGAATTGGTCACCTTGAAAATCTCACATGGGAAAAGTATATTATTAATTAAAAAATAACAGAATTGTTATTTTCTCTTTCTATCTAATCCTTACGATATGGTAGCGTGGAAACAGTTTTCGTTTTGCCATCCAATGTTATTTGATAAAAAGTATCAGCTGTCAGAGGATGGATTGTAATGGCTGGTAAGTCACTGTATGTGTTAAGTAAGGTATTTGCCCCATCCATAACAAGGAGAGAATACCTCACTCTGGGACAGAGTGGTCCATTTCGGTGTACCTGGTGATAAGAGAAAATCAAAAACCAAGCTCTTATCAAATCTCAAAGATTATAAACATGCATAGAAATATTACCCATTCAACAGTGACGGAAGTCTGCCCAATGTTAGTAACATTGTAGTCAGCACTAGAGTACGTGTCTGTTAGAGGGAAATACATTAATAATAATAGCATAATTAAATAGAATAAACTTATAGTTAATGATATGTAATGCCGACACACACTTTGTTGTACTGTGCAAACACCGCAGGTACAGATGCGTCATTTGAGTTTTCTCTAAGAAAGGGCAGTTAACCCAGTCTGTACTCCCAAATGACGCACCTGCACAGGTAATTCTATTGATTTAGCGTGATGTTGCTACATGCACGCTGTGACTTTATAAAGGAAATTACACAGCATGACACTGTGTATTGAAGGGAAATTTTTTATATTTTAAGTTTCTCTGGAATAGATTTCACAGAATTTTATTGTGCGTGACGTTGTTTGAAATTTACACCTGAATCTATTTTAGTTAAATGTAACTATAACTATAATAACATGACAACACATTTCTTTGAAATACTAACCACTGTATATTTCAAATAAATATTTATTTTAAATCAAATTAAAAAAATAGGTAAAGTATAGTTACCCAGACAAGGCAATGTTAAATGATGGCTCTGTATTCTCATGTTGTATTCCTCCGTTGCTTTTCCTCTGTTAGTCAAAATATTTAGTTTGATTTTGTAACTATTGCCTCTGAAGAAATCGTAACTGAACTCTGAGAGAAGAAAAGAAGTTAACATTAATATATTGTTAGATTAACTACCTCTTACATTATCAGTCTAGTGTCTGTTCAGGTAATTTGTCTACAAACCTCTTCGTTGTCCAGGGTAGGTAGCAATGTTTGCATTTTCACTGGGGGTGGATAGATCTTCTATCGATATTTCGTACCTTAACAGAAATATTTAATTTTCATGAAAATGAAAAGAAAACAGAAAGGCAAATAAAATAAGAACATTGATGGCAAATGTTGGAATGTAAGTTTTCTCTAATTAATGATGGGCTATAACTATAATGTTATTATAATATATTTTCATGTTACTTTCTTGAGATAAACTTTCTATTCAGGATGATCACTGGTGTAAATGATCTCTGCCATTACTCTTCTAGTGTATTTTATCAGTTTTTCTCACCTTAGTTCCCCGTCTGTGTCCGACAGCTCACCATCGTCATAATCTGAATCCCATTCGGAGAAAGTGACTGCACAGCCTCTGACGTCACACTGAGTGATGCGGGGAGGCTTTCTAAATCTCGGTAAATTGAGAGGAGCTTTGCCTGACATTATGGAGAGAGAAATTGTCTTTAGAATTAACTTACACGCCTCAGGAGTGACTTGTAATGACGAGAAATGCTACTTTTATGAGGTTGGACAAATATAATGTTTACATCTTTGGCCTTTCGAACAAATTAGCTTTTTAATTTAATTTACAATACAAACAAAATTGATACAAGTAATTATACATTTATTTACCTTCATTACAGAGGTTTTCATTCTCGCATCTCTGATTACACCTGCCGTAACTGTCACAGGTGCCACCATTGCAATAATAACAATTGCTAAGACAGTCTGGTCCGTAATTCCACACATCACATTCTATTGGAAAATGCTATTGGATTAAAAGATGGTCATAATTTTACGGTAGCCGGTAAATTGCTCGAAAACAATTGCTCGAAAGACAATTGCTCTTAAACAATTGCTCGAAAAACAATTGCTCGAATGAACAATTGCTCGAAAGAACAATTGCTCGAAAGACAATTGCTCGAAAAACAATTGCTCGAACGAACAATTGATCGAATGAACAATTGCTCGAATTATCAAATTGCTCGAATGAACAAAATTGCTCGAATTATAAAATTGCACAGTTTTCGATTTTATAGAAGTCAGTTATTCATGAAGTGGAGCTGCACCTAACAATCCTCGTTTCATTTTGGTAATTGATCATTAATCATTCTATAAATGATTTTAATTATTACACATTCTGCATAATCTTTTTTTTTCCTAAAGACCGTTTGTGTCATCTCGTATGTAACATGTGAATTAGAATCATGTGGTGAATCAGTACTATTTATATTTTTTTTTATCATAAAACCCGAAATATTTTATAGATTAATTTATTACTAGCCTATATGTATGTGGGTGAAATAACTCTCGGGAGAAACCACCTGAGACAAGTGTGGGGGATGTGGGCCTAGGTGAACCCGATATCCCTCAGGATATCGGGATGGAAACTTTACTTTCGTGATGAAAAATTACTCTGCCATAACTTTGAGTTATTTCACTTATTGAGGTGCCACAAACAGATAGGCTAGTAATAAATTAATCTACAAAAATTTTCGGGTTTTATGATAAAAAAATATGAATAGTAGTGATTCACCACATGATTCCAATTCACATGTAACAGACGAGACGACACAAACGGTCTTTAGAAAAAAAAAGATTATGCAGAATGAGTAATAATTAAAATCATTTATAGAATGATTAATGATCAATTACCAAAAAGAAACAAGGATTGTTAGGTGCAGCTCCACTTCATGAATAACTTTTATAATTCGAGCAATTTTGTTCATTCGAGCAATTTGATAATTCGAGCAATTGTTCATTCGATCAATTGTTCGTTCGAGCAATTGTTTTTCGAGCAATTGTCTTTCGAGCAATTGTTCTTTCGAGCAATTGTTCATTCGAGCAATTGTTTTTCGAGCAATTGTTTTCGAGCAATTGTCTTTCGAGCAATTGTTTTCGAGCAATTTACCTAGAACCTAATTTTACATATTGAGGACTCTAACTCAAGACTACACATCCTTTATAGTCTATATGCATCTGATCGAATCAATTCTATTTCACTTCTATTTAAAATAAACTTATTGTCAAACACGTCTGAAAAAATGTTTTAACCTATCCGTACAATCGTTTGAAATGATAAGCAATTTGTATATTATTTAACTATACATACAATCTGGAGGGGGTTGTACCATTCATTTTACTAAATAATATTTTTAATTATAATTTTACTACTTTCTGAGTCATTTATTTTTCAGATTAAGCAAACCAATCAAAAAAATGCATCAAAATCTATTCCTCAAATTTAATGTCTACAAATTTTAAAGCGGAATTAAAAAACTATAAAGACATTATTTCAATTGTAATCACCTGCATTGCATCTTGGTGGCTTGAATCCTGGTTGACATGAGCAACCTTTCGGATCACGCAAACAGAACATAAGGCCTTTACAGGTTACACTTCTGTCTCTTTTCCACAATGAATGTATTCTTTCACAGTCCAAGTGACATTCTGCTCCAAATTTATTGGCTGGGCAAACTTCAGGAGTGAAAAGAAAATATCTGATTATTAAAGTAACATTTTTAATTGGTCGTATAGTAGAGGGTTAGTGATACTATAGATTGGCTTCTACCTTTGACTCATTTATTCAGTTCTGTACATATATATTAGCCTGAGGATTTAAATAAATGTAGAAAGAATTTAAGATAATAAATACAATGAATGTTTTCATAAAGCTAATTGAAATTATATTTTGAAAATAAGACATTAAAAATGGTTGTAGCGAAAGACTATCTCATGCGACAAATTTTCTACTCTTAAATTTGTGCAATATACCAGTAGTGAAATGAAGTTCCTGAAACACAATTAATTTTTCATTAATTTGTGTTTATTAATATATTAAATGTAAGAATTTTTCATTTACACTAATTTGTTTATATAAAATGAAATAAACAAAACTCTAACTCGAGTCTTGAAACTGTATTGTAATAAAGATTAATTAATTTATTCGTTAATTAATTAAGGCCAACTCCAAGTTAAATTAATATTCTTCTAAAAATGTTTTAAATTTTAGAAATAAGGTTATATAAGTTCTAGAGCCCGGATTTCTATGCTCTAACAGAATAACAGCATAGAAAGCTATAAAAGCATAGATGATCTACGCTATATAGGCATTAATCTATTTTGCATACAAAGCATATAAAATTCTATTTAAGGATATTTTGTCTATGCTACAACATGCAAAACTCTATTTAAGAGATATTAAATTTTCTGCTACAGTTGCTCCATTTTCTATATACAGTTTTCTTGTTGTTGTATATTTTAGCAAGTCATTTAGTTCCAAGTCCTCGTAGTCTTAACAACTCATTAATTAATAATACCTAAAGTTAAGCGGTCTGATAACGTCAAGATACGAAATTTAGTTGATGAATTTGGGTGTTATGCAATGAAAACGATGTTTTGAAATGCAAGCCATGCAATGTGAAGCTGAGTAGCTACAAGAAATCAAATGTTATATCACAGATTAAAACAGCGAAACATAGGCGTAAGAGTGTAAATTTTGTAGATTTGAATGAGGATGATGCCAACATGATACCAACCATATTGTAGCAAATAATCCTGGATTGCAACACATAGAATAAATACGAAACATTATCGCTGGAGTGACAGAGGTGCAGATTGAAAGGAATATAATACAAAATGCAATGCATTTCAAGTACGCCCCGTTGACATCAGTTGCAATGAAGTAGAAAAAAGCTTTTCAAAACTTAAATTTGTTTATTGCTAAATTATTTATGTTCTAAATATAGCTACTATTATTTTTATCTAGCTAGATGAATAAATAATTAAATCTCATTATTTACCATATATCGTTATATAGAGACTTATTTTTCTTGTTCTAATATTTTGTTAGATATTAATGAAACTTTAGCTGTCTCTTAGTAGAACTGAGAATCTGAGAAATTATCATTTATGGTTATTTGTTGCTATAATACATATTTAATTTAATTTTAAATTTATTTAAAAATGCGATGCACAAAATGTGGTTCGATTTCCAATTCCATTTTTAATAATTACAAAAAATGTACTTCGATAATTTTCCATTTGAAATGGAAAACATTATTCAACATCATATACACAACCTCAAAATTAAAGAAAAGTATACGTAATTAAGTCTACCATTTGACTCATACGGCATGTTTTTAATGTTTTTGAAAAAGAAAACGTTATTTAAGGTATAACTAGTCAATTTATAACGGCATATTTAGCATAGATTTGGGCTATAAAGCGTATTTTTAAGAGCATATTTTGCATAGTTTTTAGTGCTATTTCGCCTAGATTGAAAGAGCATAGAAATCCGGGCTCTATATAATATAACATATCACAGTTAACAGAAAAGATATTGATCAAGTTTTGTCTTCTTAACCAATTAAATATGAAATATTCACACCTAAACCTTCACTGCTAGACTTTCTAATTGATTAATTAGAATAACAAGGAAAGATTTCAAACTATCCTTCAAATTTTCTTATAATTAATGATAATTTGTTATTTTGGTACTTTTTCTAGGTATTCATCTAAGGTTTTTGTTTTAGGGTAAGGCTTTTTAGCCCTATCATCATCGATTTATTTGTGAAAATTCAGGTTATTCTGTTCTAAAACTTGGCTAATGTCTAAAAAAACATCGAAAAAATTTCCAAGGAGAAACAAAATTACTTGGAAAGGGCACTATATGCCTACAAACATATGAGATTATTTGTCGCGTTGGTATTTTATAGTGGGACCATATTTCTCAATGGAATTGAATGAAACATTTCTATGGTAACAAATATTGACTTATTGTATCAAATACAAAAAATATGAAATGCGATGTAAAGTAATAATGTAAATTAGAAATAACAATATATATATTTTATATTGTTAACAAAATACCTACCCATTGAAATACACCATTGAGACTAATGGTCCCATGAATAATCCAATATTTGTATAAGCGAGAATTTGATAGATGTAGAAAACAACAAATAGAACTAAACAGTACATGCACCGGAAAAGTTTCCGCTAAGCCGCGCAATGGAGGTTTTACTTCAGTTGGTGATTTAAACTTTGCAATTTTTTCTTTACCAGCATTTTAACGAAACGCTAATGAAGGTAATCAACCTCAGATTGTTCTTATATAAAAAAATAATGTAAATCTTATAATATTTATATAGTTAACCTATAAAAATGTTCGAAATAATAACGAAATAATTTGAACTTCTCTAATCAAAGAAAATGTGGCGGAAAATGGTAACAAAATCAAAATAATGAAAATTTGAAAATAATACAATGAAGTGTTGATTGCAATTTTGTAAAGTGTAATACCTCTGAATATATAATCGATTGGCTAGGTACTTGGTAGACGGATAAAATATTTGTTTAACCATATGATTTAAAGAGGTCGTTGCAGCGATCTTCATGTCCGCTAGAGCGAACAATTTTTCTCCTCTGTAGCGAGTGTCCTTCCACTATAGTAGTTTTACCTGTATTCATCAATAATTATGTTCTATACAGTATTCACATATAAAATATTAAGATAATATGTGGTAAGCCAATATAATTTTAAATTATATTGCTATGGCAAAGTTTGTTTCGGATATTTTAACCCAACAGTTGCGAAAGGGGCAAGTAACGGTATAGGTAGCTATTTATGATATATGTACATATTTGTCAGTCTTGTTATTGTCTTGAATTAGTCAGACGTACGTAAGCCATCTTTTTTCTTTGCTTAAAAAGTCTGTGTGTAGTGCAAATTTATTAAAGGAACAATTTAAATACTGAAGAAGGGGAAGTGAAAAAGAGAAATTGCCTAGATACGGTGCATATATAAAATTTAAAATGGTGACCGGAGGTTTCATTACTAGGATGTTTCGTTACCAGGAATTTTCGTTACTAGGATGATTTGTTACCAGGACGATTCGTTACCAGTTTTTTTTATGAAAAGGAATCTATTTTTTATTAGATATGAGTTGCAGACTACAATTTTATATCAATCCCATACATTATAAATTTCTACTACTTTAAAAATAAATCTACTTTTTAAACGTCCGGGTACGAAACGTCCAGTAACGAAACGTCCTAGCACCATTTAAAATATATAAAGAAAAAATCAAAAATGTTCTTTTTTCAATGAATTTTGTCTAGTTATAGTCTATCTTCATTAGTTTTTATTTAATTTGTTTTTGAATCACCCTATATAATAAATATATAGAGCCAAATTACATATTGTTTCCAATTTTATATTCAGTAACATTGTAGATCTAATTAAAATGTAATACAATTTATTAGCGTGGAGGGGTTCTTTGAGGTAAAACACAATCATTTTTTAACAGAAGCCAAGGTTCAAAGTATTGTCATTATATAATATCTTATAATTTTTTGTATCTGTGTATTGTACGATGATAGTTTGTATTATTTTGGAGACGATTTAAAGAAGTCTACTTTCAAAGAGAGGTATCACTTTCTATTTTTAGTATTAAGCATAATAATTTGTTAATTGCAACTATGGTTCATATTATTAATTAGTGAGAGACTAAGATATCAACTCACAGTTTTGGCAGTTCTTGCCCCTGGTGCCGGAAGAACAGACGCATTCTCCAGTGTCCGAATCGCACTCTCCGTTGTTGAGACAATCTCTACACCAGCCAGAGCAATTGGCCCCAGAACGACCCTTCTTGCACCCTGAGTCATTAATTGGAGGCATTTATATAAAGAAATAGAATCTGCATTTGAAATTTCCGTTAAATAAAAGGAAGATAAATGAATTCCCCCTATAAAATATAAATAAAAGTTTTTTTAAATGAATATTACCGCTTTATAAATAAATTCGGCTCTTTAAAATGAAAAACGAAAGTTTTTATTTTATTGTCATTTATCACTAATGTATAACTTAATAGAAGAAGTAATATCTACAAGGTATTCTCACCTCTCACAATTAGTCGGGAATAGGCTTGGTACTTTCCATCACTATGACTATGACTATTATACAGTCCCTGGTCAGAGAGAGAGACATTAGTTATCTCTATATTACTTCCTTGTACTGTGCCGGAGATGGGAGAGGGAGGCAATCTGATAGGACTGATGACGTACGAACTTCTATCGTAATACTGCAGTTTAACTGATTCTTGTAAACTAGTAGTGACAGTTGGATAGATAGCTTCAAACTGATCTGAAATTAGAGACAGTTACTAACATGATGAATGTGTTTATTGAATATTGCATAAGTAATTAAATTTATGCATTCGCTAAGTTTGATTAACAAAATAAAAAAACAAAACATAATGGATGCTGAGAAAAACTTGAAGTATTAATTTTAAAATAGTTTCTGTTTTTGTTTCCTCTAATTAGTAACATTTGATGTAATGAACTTAGCCTCTATAATTCAAACGAAGAAAAGAGACGTATCACTCTCGAAATGTGAAGAATTATTTTTATATTCGAAACAGTGTCAAATGGACACTAATTTTAATATAGGAAAGTAATAGACCAAATAGCTCTCAAGAATATAGTAAATGATTACAGAAAAGAGTATCGCTTTGAAATTAATCACAGTTTACATTGTAGACTATTGGTTAAAATAATCATTTAATAGATATGTGACTAGTGTATGATACATTCTTTCACTTTCTTACTTAAAAGATTATAATTAATTAGTATTGTAAAAAAAGAATATCATTTTAGTGACTGCAGACAATATAGAATCACAATAGTTTGTTCACTTTTTTCATAAATGAAGTTCATTTAAATAAAAAATAAAATAAAATTTCTAATTAAACCATATCGAGTAACAAAACCATTCAATATAACATTGAAATAACTCAAGAAACGTCTGACAAAATAACACTAAGTGTGACAAAAAATATATAACAAAGATATTTACCATTGACATTCCCTAAGATAGCAGTGATGTCCATTTCAATGTTCGACCCCATGCATCTAAGTACGCGAGTACCTCTGTTTGGAATTATTCTCAATCCGTAAATACTTGCATGTTCACTGTCTTCGAATACTTCATCATGCTTTTGTTCCCTGTAATTCCATCTAGTAATATTTGGCTTTGCAGATGATCTTCTCAAAGTTTCCTGGTTATTTGGTAAGCAAGTGACATAAGCGCCTGTTCTCCTTGACTGCTGATTGTTGTTATGAACCATGACCAACTCATCCGTACCTGCACATATGAACGATTCTAGGAAATAAAAATTGTCTGGAATATTTCTATTATATTAAAGATGACAGATTCAATGTTTTGATAATAACTAGATTTTTATTTTTCAGCCATTCTTTAGATTACGTAAGAAAATAAGAAACATATTGATTTATGTTCGTTATTTCTAAATAGAAAATTAGAATAACTAAGGAGGTATTAACATAATTAATCGATCAAGCTAGTATAAGTTATCGATCGTTTTTTAAAAATAACTTGATCATGCCTTTAAATTTTATCTGCTTCTTATCATATCATATCCAAGTTTTTAAATGCATAATGGATACTCGTTAGAAGTCCATAAACAGACTCTTATTTTCCCCATTAGAAACTGCGGTGAGGTTGGACAATTTTTTAAAACATATTTTGTGTCTTGGTAATAGGCATTATTATGAATATTATTTTCTACTTTAAAAAATATAATGAAAGTTTGTTCATAAGGCATGACTTCTCACAAACATGTGAGAAGTTTCAATTATTTTATCTTTATCAATTAATAAAATACGTGAGTGTCCCCTTAATAAAATTTTCTTACTTTACTTATTTAGAATGGAGAATCACATTTGAATTAGATATCTTAGCTACAGATCTTCAATTACTACAGAGAATAATAATACAATAATCAGTTTCACACACTGGATTTTATCATTCAAGAGATATTTAATTTCAGCTTAAAAACACAGAAAATAATTTATCATTGGTAATTAAATATGATATTAAATATATACATAGAGAATGCATTTTTTCCTAAAACTCACGATCAGTCTGAACGAATCTCTTGTTTTCGAATTGAAATCCTATGTCTGCTCCTCTGAAATAAAGATATTGTTAACATCACTAATTCGAATAGAACCTATAATTTAGGTCTCAAGTTTTTAACAATTGAGATTGAATAAAATATTTAGTTCACCATTATGTGATATTTTACTGTAAATTATAAATCAGTAACAGATTTACTTGTTTCCGGAGATTACTCTGTTAGAAACTGTTCCAACAAACGTTTCTCGCGTTGCAGTCTGGGTGAATTTTAACGGAGTTGGGGCACCAATGCGTGCTACTCCAGCATGTAGAGCAGAGAGACAGATTAGGGAGTCCTGAAATTAAGGAGATAATCATTACACATATTACTATAGCGTAATATGGTTTGATGTTATTAATGATGTAATGCAGGATAGTTTGAAACTCACCGGGTGATACACTCTAGTACCGAAAACAACATCAGAATTTATAAATCGCCATTTTATGCATTCTTCAGGACAGCTGAAAATAAATTTAATAAAAAACTGTTAGTATCAAATATATTGTTCAAATTTGAAGAAAAGATTATATGTGATAACAATTTAGTGTAAATAACATATGTTTATCTTTGTAAA
Source organism: Caprella mutica (assembly GCA_947561585.1). Taxonomy (NCBI): domain Eukaryota; kingdom Metazoa; phylum Arthropoda; class Malacostraca; order Amphipoda; family Caprellidae; genus Caprella; species Caprella mutica. The sequence continues at coordinate 12,612 of CANNZV010004206.1, forward strand.
TTTGGTTAATCATATGTTGTGCATTATACACTATGGCCCCCTTCACACTTGCGTTTCTCAACGCTGCGTTAGACAAAGGCTCATGGGAAAACGTTTAGCTGCAATTAATTTTAACGGTGCCCTTCACACTTGCGTTAGAAAAATTGAAACATTTTTCTAACGCAAGTGTGAAGGGCTCCGTTAAAATCAATTGCAGTTAAACGTTTTCCCATGAGCAGTATTTCTAGCGCGGCGTTGAGAAACGCAAGTGTGAAGCAGACCTAATAGGCTAGTCAATCTAAGCTCAAAATAGGGTCAAGTCAACCTGGACATAATTTGAAAAAAGACAAGTTTGGTACCATTAGAAGTACAATTTTAAGTACTTCAACCATGTGAAAATCCACCGAAATCCTGTTTTAGCAAAAAAATTATTTGAATTCGAATGATGGGCACTTAAATGTCTGTGGATGATTTTACTAGAAATTTGAAACTACTTGAAAATATCTAACTAGTCATTTCTTCTGATCTATTTGTACTTGTCACTTATTATTTGTCAGGTTGTGTGAAAATTAAAAAAAATTGTGTATTTAATTGTTTAAAAACAAAAATTTTCGTTATTTTTTTAACACTAATTTGTTTAATCATTTTAAATTCTATTACGACATTATCATGTTATACATTATGGTCTTTTAATTTAAGTACAATTTATTTTCAAAGGGTCTACAAAATTTAAAATAGCGAAACAATATTGCTAAGTTCAGTTTCTTCAAAGACAATAATTTTCCATTAGAAATAAGAATTAAATGCAAGAAAAAACGCAGCCCCGGTAGCTGATCCAGCCTCAACCGCGGATTCATTAAGGTGTGTCTCGGCAAATGTGTCAACACATGTGCACTTCCAAATCAGACTCTTTCCATTCATGTAAAGAAACAGAGTAATACCATACGCGCATTTACTATCCCCCTGTCAAGTCAACAAGGATCAAGTACTGAAGATAATCAACGTCATTCATTGCCACATGTCTTCGGTGACGGCCAGAACTGTACTTGCAAGACAGCTCATGCAATCCTCTGACATCCATCCAACTACCACATCGGCAAGAATGAGGTTCACAAACTCTGACACCCACTTTAAGAGGAATGGCAACCCTCAGGGCCTCTGGATGAATCTGTGTACCTAATGACGGTATGGGAATCGAATTCAACCACACACCAGTTTCCTCAAAAACTTGCCATTAATGAATGAGCCCGTGGTGTATCCCATTCTTTTTGGCTGAACACCATGGACTGGTACCGGGGAATCAGCCTGTACATTCTGCCTCCATGTCCCAACTGTATCCGTGAACTCTCCGACATCAACTACATTATTACTAGAAAGAAAAGTTCAACTAAATCACTCAAAGAATACATTGAAGACACAAAAGCAGGTAAGGCAATGTATCCAGCTATCCTAAAACCCAGCCCACAACGGCTAACCAGTCGAGTTACCTCTACAACCCCAGAATCATCTGACATCTCTAAATTGGTTAAACTGGAAACGGCAGATCTAAGAGATTCGTCAAAACAGTTAAGCTCGACTACGTGATTGTAAGCTGGAGAAGCTTGCAGAACATATTGCAGCTTTGGGATGGAGACAACGTTTCTCAGCAAAAAGAAGGCTTGATGGTTATCCACCACCCACAACCGAGAGACCATTAGGTAAAAATCTTCTTTCCGCATTATGATCTCCGCAGGAATTCCAAAGTCACTTAAAAGGAGCTCACAACCAAGAGCAATTGTCCTCATTTACCAACCTGGAATAAAGAAGCACTGCCCGGACATCAATTCTGTTTCACCAGGAGCTGTATCATCGAGGATGGTCAGCACACATTTTTCGCTAGTAAATTTAAGTGCAACCAATTTATTAAGATTGTTACATTCTCCAGAACTCTCTCCGGCCACCTCGTATATTCTTTTCAGACGACAGACATAGACGGTCCAAAAATGTCATCCTCTGATCTCAGCACTTCGTCATCAAAAAACAATAGCTGAAGGCGAAGAGTAAGCTTGCCATAGGACTCTTCTTAGCTCTGGCACACGGTTAAGAATGATAGTAAGAAGGGTGTCTCGCCTCAGGCAATTGAAGGCGTTTTTCACATCCACATTTAGAAACACCCTTCTATGATTACAGTTACTCAAGTACCGTCTAACAGAATGTGCGACAGCTTCACAGTCACCCTTCCTATACAACCCAAGCTGAACCGGTCTTAATTCGCTACCAAAAGTGGGTAGCCGGTAAATTGCTCGAAAACAATTGCTCGAAAGACAATAATTGCTCGAAAACAATTGCTCGAAAAACAATTGCTCGACTGAACAATTGCTCGAAAGAACAATTGCTCGAAAGACAATTGCTCGAAAAAAAATTGCTCGAAGAACAATTGATCGAATGAACAATTGCTCGAATTATCAATTTGCTCGAATGAACAAAATTGCTCGAATTATTTAATTGCACAGTTTTCGATTTTATTGAAGTCAGTTATTCAGTCTTTCGGTGGAACCAGGACGGAAAGAATTAACAGCATTCTTAACCTCCTCATCCAAAACAATTGATACAATTAGAAAATTACCCGGAGGTTCTGGCATCATCAAGTCTTTCGGGACAGGCGGTGTTTATACCTTAAATCTCTGACAGTCTCTTCAATTCGTAGGACCAGTCCCTTCGAAGATGACAGTTCAAGAACTGCTCCACTTACGTCACCATCTGCGAACTTAGCTGCCAGTCTTTTCTTTTGTAATTTATCATTGTCTGAAGCGTGTCGATTTTGAACAATTAGGACAATGGGTTCAGACAGCGTAGGGTGGGAGTCAGTCTCTAAAAATTAGGTCACCTGCCGATTGATTTTAGTAGCGAGAAAAAACTTTGCGATCTTCCTTACCGCCATATTGCCACTGCAGCCCCAGTAGCAGAAGCACGTAATTAAGCCTTGTCCATACTAACTGGGTTTTCTGTGTTAGAGCCTCCTGCAATAACCATTGGAGGGCTTCCACTGCAGCTTGTACAGCTTCCTTGCGAATCATATTTAGGACTCTCATACTACTACGCTAGCCACCAAAGTACAACTCCAAATTCACAAAAGCTGATTGGGCCGCTCCTGAGGGTCGTCAATTGTATCACACCCTCGACACGTCACACAAACCCATCTCATAATAACAGATGCCTGTGCCTTGGTCAGACTTATACACAACCTGTGGAACCATCCAGAACACAGTCCATATTTAAATCTTTTCTTCCGGTTATTGCATGTGCCACAGACAATATCCTCACTCTCAATCATGAAAATAAGAATACATCAGCGGTCTGACTGGCCAAACAGAACAAATGCTCCCAGCATTCACAGGAGTGCCCGCGATGAGCATTCAGGGGCACCATCCACCCTGCTCACTGCTCAGTAACTATTTCTGTCTGTTTGAGAACATTATCTATTTCGGCTTCTTTGTGAATCTTTGCAAATATTAGTAAGGTTTCCTTTTACTTTGTTCCAACAGTAATAGGAAATCCTTCCTTCTGTTCTTTACAAATTAAGCATTCATTCATCTCCTAATATTACTACCTTATTTTAATATTCCTAGAAATAAAACATATCTACACGAATTAATTAAACAAATTACTGCTCAAAAATAATTAGAGATGACATTTTTTAGCCTAGCGTAGTTACACCCCCTCCCCCGTATCAAATTTGTTATGAAAATAAGAAATATGATTCAATATTAATATAATAACGAAAAAAGTTAATATTAATTACAAATAGATCAGGAGTTGAGGCAAGTTAGAAATTTAGTTGAGCTTTCAAATTTCTAGTAAAATCATTCAGACATTTTAAGTGCCCCTCATTCAAATTCAAATATTTTTTTTTGCTAAATCAGGATTTCGGTGGATTTTCACATGGCTGAAGTACTTAAAATTGCGCTTCTAATGGTACCAAACTTGTCTTTTTTCAAACTATGTCCGGGTTGAACCCTAACTTGACTACACTATAAATACTGTGAGTCCGAAAAAAAATATATCCACTGCCTTTGAATATATCTTATAAGTTATAAGTACTATGCATAATTCATTAGTATTACTCTACGTATCTACATATAATACCAGCAGTTTATGCATATTATCGTGAAATGAAGAATAAAACAGATTCAATGCAGTGGATTAATTATTTCTTGACACACTGTATAGTACTATGTACGTGTTAAAATATTTTTAAATCCATAGAATATCGGAAACTGTGGTTTATTTTTTCACATGGTGTAGTCGTGATACCAATATATTCATGTTTAAGGATCTTGTAATTAAATGAATCTCAAATGCTTTTCAAGTGGTGAGTCAGTGGGATGTTAAAATCCTTATTTTTAGGTCACGTGACTGGCAATCTAGCGTCAGTTTAATGGAGAAATGATATAAATGAATCAAAATTTAATGGAGAAATGATATAACTGAGACAATATAAGGTTTTTACACCGTCTTCCTTAGCGTCCTGCAATCGCTGCAACACTTCCTCTCTCTAGAGTAGTTTATCATAACTCTATGATGCTTTTGACAAACCTTACCATAGATTGAGATGGTTTCTATAAAAATATATAACATCAACATCGATATATTCCAATATTTATTTAAAAAAATATTGTCCAATTAAAATACACGAAAAAACAATTAAAAATTCCAATCGGTTCAATTAGATATACAAACTGAGTCCTAATATAAATAGTTAAGCGAAACAACATCGACATATATAAAATATGCACGATCTATGTAATACCAACAAGAGCAAGGTGTTTATATGTGGGTATAAAACCTATGGACCGGACTTTTATTTAAAGATAATAATTTTTGAACCCTAAAATAAATTAACATTTTCCTCTGATCATATATTTTGGTGGCCCATTAAAAATTTAGAAAAAATTCAATCAGAATGTATTGTTGGAGTCTTTAAACTCATTGAGTGTTTTATGGATACATCTACATATTTAATTAGTTGTATAGTCTAAAAAAGTATCCGATTTCTTAGCAGTATTTAGATTTTTGACTGTGTTATTTCTTACGGGATAGAAATAAATGATTTTGGTTAGAAATATGGATGAATTCTATTTCATAAATTATTTTACTGGAAAATATGAAGATAACCTGCAAGTGGTTTGAGTGCCCATAAAAATTGGAGAAGAGAAAGGAGGTCTGGAAAAATCTCCCGAGCATTTAAGCAGTGGATTGAAATAATGATGGCCTGTTTCAAATCTCTCTGTCTGTCATTTGCGATTTGATCACAGGAGAGTAAAAAGAAGTTTACGGTTCTTGATAAGTACCGGCGGGGTGACTTCATCTCGGTTCTAGGTAAATTGCTCGAAAACAATTGCTCGAAAGACAATTGCTCGAAAACAATTGCTCGAATGAACAATTGCTCGAAAGACAATTGCTCGAAAAACAATTGCTCGAATGAACAATTGCTCGAATTATCAAATTGCTCGAATGAACAAAATTGCTCGAATTATAAAATTACACAGTTTTCGATTTTATAGAAGTCAGTTATTCATGAAGTGGAGCTGCACCTAACAATCCTTGTTTCTTTTTAGTAACTGATAATTAATCATTCTATAAATGATTTTAATTATTAATCATTCTGCATAATCTTTTTTTTAGACCGTTTGTGTCATCTCGTATTTAACATGTGAATTAGAATCATGTGGTGAATTACTACTTTTCATGTTTTTTTTATCATAAAACCCGAAAATTTATATATTACTAGCCTATCTGTATGTGGTACCTCAATAGGTGAAATAACTCGAAGTTATGGCAGAGTTTTAATAAATCTACAATAAAAAATTCGGGTTTTATGATTAAAAAAACATGAATAGTACTGATTCACCACATATGATTCCAATTCACATGTTACATACGAGATGACACAAACGGTCAAAAAAAAAAAAAGATTATGCAGAATGAGTAATAATTAAAATCATTTATAGAATTATTAATGATCAATTACTAAAAAGAAACAAGGATTGTTAGGTGTAGCTCCCCTTCATGAATTACTGACTTTCATAAAATCGAAAACTGTGCAATTTGTTCATTCGAGCAATTTGATAATTCGAGCAATTGTTCATTTGAGCAATTGTTCGTTCGAGCAATTGTTTTTCGAACAATTGTCTTTCGATCAATTCTTCTTTCGAGCAATTGTTCATTCGAGCAATTGTCTTTCAAGCAATTGTTTTCGAGTAATTGTCTTTCGAGCAATTGTTTTCGAGCAATTTACCGGCTACTCTTCATCTCTCACCCCAGCCTCTTGCTCCATCGCAGGATTTAGTCGATGAAAGTCAGCAGCAATAGCGAGTGGGTCTCACCCTCAGCGAGTGAATCAATCTTGCAAGCACAGTTTACTCAGCAGTTTACTGACGACAGCAGTTTACTGCTGCTGACGACAGGTCAGCAGCAGTTTACTGACGACAGAAGGTGCATTTCCATCAGTCAGGGCCATTGCTGAAGTTAAGACGAAGTCGTACCAGAAATCGAAGCAGATTGGATAACGGATTATATGTTGCAGAACAGAAATTTTTACGAGCTTGTGGAAGCTTGGAGTCTAAGTTTTTACCTGCAGTAACTGTTGTTTCGATTGTGGTTCCATTAATTCCTCATCCCATATTCCCTCAATCCTTGTGTTTAACTCGGTTCTAGAAAAATTCTGAATTTTCGGTCTAAGGTATAAATAAAGCTCATCAGTTAGATGTATCGGAAGTGTGCCGCCCTAAAACCCCCCTGCTAGGTCATTTAACAATAATGAAGTATGCAGTACAACAAACTAGTGGATATAACAAACTACATAACGGCAATTAATGTCAAGAGGCCATTTATAATTCCTGACCGAAATTTTCGAGACTAAAATTTCCAGACTGAATATTCTGAGACCAAAATTTCCGGTTCTAAGTAAACTGCTCGAAAACAATTGCTCGAAAAAGTATTGCTCGAATGAACAATTGCTCGAATGGCAATTGCTCGGAAAGTAGTTGCTCGAACGTCCAAATTAATCGATTGAACAGTTGCTCGAATGATCAATTGCTTGTTTGATCTAATTATTCACAGTTTTTGAATTACTAAAAGTAAGTTAATAATGAATTTGAATCATTTCGAATAGCTGCACATAACCGTCATGGTTTCCAATTAGTAATTCATAATAACTGCATTTCATTATTTTACTCGATATTTACAATATATTAATCATTTTAATATTGTTTTTAAATTTAAAACGTAATGGTTTTCTTATTTTTATAGAAGGAATTGCTGTAGCAATTTTGAATATATCTATTATCGTTTTTGGTAAGTAAATCGCTCCCTGAGCTCCGACGAGATACTTTCATGGGTAGGCTAGGATTAAGTTCTTATAGACACTCTCCTCTGATCCCAGGAGGGAGCGATTGTTCTCGAGACATTTAACATAATCCCTGGTTTTCGTGCCACTTGCTTTTTTGAATTTTCCCTTTTTGGTATTCCTCATCTTGTTGAATTTTTCTCTTGTTTTATTTACATTAAGCAATTGATTATCCGGAATATAATTATTTGAACAATTGATTATTCGGGCTATTCTTTATTCAATAAATTGTCGAAAGTCAGTTAATCATTTATTGGAATCTCTTCGATTAGCTGCACTTCACCACACTTGTTTATAATTAGTAATTGATAATAACTGTATTTTATTTATTTTATATTATATGAGCGATTGACCATTCGGGCGAGCAATTGTTTATTCGATTGAGCAATTGTTTTTCGAACAATTGTGTTTGGAGCAATTGTTCATTCGAGCAATTGGGTTTCGAGCAATTGTTTTCTAGCAATTGTCTTTTGAGCTATTGTTTACAAGCAATTTACCGGCTGCCGAAATTTCCGACCATCGTTTAACCCCTGTGCTTATTAGTGAAAAATAAAGCCTCGATTTGACCCAAGTTGTAAGCTAAACTCACCATAGGTAGCTCATTGATCACTTTAATTATTACAACTATTTTAATTTAGGATTTATTCACTGATCTTTATTCCGATGTATCATTTAATTAAAGTACACATAATAAAATTATATGAAAGTTATTAGGTACGATATTCAATTTGATGATAGTTAATGAAGTGAAGAATTTTATCATTTTACTAGTAACGTAATTCAACGGTAGATTAAACAATAATTGATTATTTTCCCTAGGGACAATTGTAACACTCGTAATAAAATGAAATCTCGGAAGTAATTAATGACCACGGTACCAAGTAAATTTAAGAATTTAATAGTTGAAAATATTTGAAAATATTATGAAGAATGAAAAATATGAATTATTTTACAAAACAGAACAAATAAAGTAAATAATAAACCACCAATTTTACAAAGGATTTAACCGAATAGACCAGTAAAGTGAAGGAAGCACCGTTCCAACTTTGGTTATTAGCGAAGTATTTCTATGTTATTCGTATGGGTAAAAAAAGAGGTTCATCAACATCTTTATAGCTGACGATTTACTTAATCTTGAGGATTTTAATTAACTATTTGTATACTTACTATCTAACCGCATTCATTGCTGTAAAGTCCATTGAAATAGAAATGTTACGAGTTATATAAGATGTTTTCTGTGGGTGTTTCGAGAAGCACTGAACACTGACCGTCACTGGGGTGAAATACACCACAAAGAACAGCATAAATCACTCATAGCTCTTTTTTATTTCAGAACTAATTTTAATGAAATTTAGAGCACTGAAGTTGGTTAGATACTCATATCAGGTATCCAAATATCGAATTGAAATTCTCCAAAAACTTGGTAAATCGTCAGCTATACAGATGTTAATTACCTCATTTTGAACCATTATGAATAACATTGTAATATTTCACTGAAAACCTGGGTTTGAACGGTTATTTCTTTACTTACAATTTAAAAATATAGTAGACTTAAACCATCCTAATGAATAAATAGATCACTCGCAATATAGTTCGACAATCGAAGGTCAAAGAGATTAAACGACTACAATGTCTATCATCACATAGTTATAAGTCCTACAATCCGTTCGTCAGAGAGAACAACGTAGTTTACTTTCAAAATTGAATATTTTTATTATCTGTTTCATATCCTAGTAACAATAAATAATGAATTTGTATGAATTTAATCAATCTAATTATACCCGTTCATAGTATAAATTATCTTCCATTATTTCCAATGTACTCACATGATGCTGAAGGTAGAGGTAGTGTCCGATTGTCTGAAAGTTTTTTCGCATATTTCGTTTCCTTGGACCAAGAAAACTTGATTGAAACTCAAGAAGAGAATCCAAAAAATCTCTCCGGTCCGTGAGAACCACATTCTATTTTCTTATCAGTTTATCACAGTAGAAAGTAACTCATCAGGATTCACATTTGCTGTTTGGTGGTATTTACATATTTAAAATTCACCTCATGAACCTAAATAAAATCTTAAAATAAAATTGTAAAAGATTTAGAGTACTAGATTTGCATTAGTACATTTTAATGATAAATTTTAAGCTCTGAAGCTATATGAACATATTTTTGATGATTTAGCTACAATAATTATAATAACAAAGATGACACGTTTAGATTTACTGAAATGGAGCTTAAATAACATGCTGTTTTTGGTCACCACATTAAGTCTGATTTATAGCTTTCGTTTCAAGATTTTTTCCTTCTGTATCCCACTCTTATTCTACTAACAAACAATATTTAAAATCTAATGAACTATCTATATCACTGTGTTTACTTTACACTGATACATTTAATAGTTTGTTATACTCTCCAAGCATTGACTTTCATCCCACGTTCTCTTCCCACATCTACACCGGCACATTCACTAGTTAGTTTAACTCTTCAAAGCAACTCTTCAGTACTAGAGGATGTATTTACTATCTAGCGAGTGTGGTTCAGGATGCTCATTGTTGATAAAGGTAACGGATATGGGATTTTCAACCTGATGCAACTATCTTTTATGTTCACCCATCACAGAATTTGTGATGGTGTGTGTATGTGACTGTGTGTATAGGTGTGTAATGTGTATATGGTGGTGGTGGTTGGGGGAGGGGGGGGGGGGGGGGTGACGGGAGAAATATTGGCTAGTATGTGCTATACTGGAATCACCATATTTACTCATGTAATATTTTTAACTTTGCTCATCTAAAAAAAATTTATTTAAGAAAAGAATATTTGATTTATTTTGAAAAAGCTCCATGTCGTGCTAAGTAGCTCAAGTTTTACGAAATTCTTGTCCTATTTTCATAAACATTGTACAAAGAACGTTTGTATACATATAGGCAGTTTATCAGATAGTTTAGTTCACATATATAAGTAAAGTATAAATACACTCTCAGATACGATTATTTTCTGATTATTTACAAATATATAAGACATTTTGTAAAATTCAAAGTCTTCTATCTGGAAATAATGTAATCAAAGCCATCTTTCGAATGATCGCGCAATCTTTTGTAAACTGATGAAAAGCTAACTTTCTCTGAGAAAAAATTGATTTATTGAATTTAGGAGTCAGTCTTATTGTCAAATGGTTATAAGACCGGGGCAAGTCACAAGTAACTATACAGTTGTTACTCCTTAATTAAAATTTCATTTTGTATGAATTTTGATGAAAGGAAAATATCTTTAGAGTAAGACTAAGCCTAGATCACATTGCCCGAACTTGTTGTCACGTTCCTTGAGCGGTGAAAAAAAATCATCACCTCTCGTTACCGTTCACAGAAGTTGGTCCCTGATAAAGCAACGCCGCATTCACTCGGTCACCGCTAATTATGTTCCCTCACCGCTCCAAAGATTCAGGGCTGCAAAAAATATTGCGAGCTTTGAAGAGCGGTAGTTTTCCTCTCCACGAAGTTCACCACCGCCCAAAAAATGCCCGGCCATAGTTTGGCACCGATAGATGCAAGTTCGTGGACGCTTTGTTCCGCTGATCATTGCTCCGCCAGCTTTGCGCAGGCGGTGATTAAACGTTGTACAACCCTAGTTTTTTGTGCAGTTCAAAACATTTGGAGCAGTAGGAGTCAAAATAAGCGAATGAGGCCAACATGCAGGTGGACGATAACAAGCGATAATAATTCTTTGATTTTCCTTCATAAACGCTCCACCAAAGTTCCCCTTGTGTGACCGGGTCTTCAAATGATAAACCTGAACTATCTATTTCTATCAAAACGCTATCATAATTTCTGATAGATTTCCTCAGCTCAGCTCCATAATCAAATGCAGTATGTCGCTATATCAACTTAATAGCCTGACCAACCCAACGCCCACACTAGTAGAAAGCCACTCAATCAGCGCTCGCATTACCACTATTTGTTTCCCCATTTGTGCACAGTAACGAGTGTTGTTGAAATTTGGTCCATTCTCCATCCTGACAAGAAAAGCTCCAACAAAGTTCGGGTCGTGTGACCTAGGCTTAAGCCTATTTAACTGTGTATCAGTCTTTTTTGCCAGAATTAGCTGCTGCTCTGTGATGAAAGTTCAAGTAGTGTATTTAGTAAAACGTTTGAAATGAAACCATACTCTCATTAACTATAAATGAGTAATTAGTTTGATAATTTCATATACATATAATTGTGCTATATTGAGTAATTTTAAGCTCAGTGAAATTTTTGTACACGTAATATTCTGCATTTTCGTACACGTAAGCAAAGAGAATATAATAATTATTATTTAACTTCTATTCTAATTAGTCTCATGTTTAGCAATTGAAATGAAAGTTAAATTAATGATTATTATAAACAGACTATTACGAGTGCGAAAATATGTGGAACCGTGCGATAACACGGAACTTACCCTTAAATGGAACATGCTGAAATCGTCATATTTAAGACGGAAAATAAACGCAAAGATCAACATAATTGTTAAAAAAAGAGAAAAGAAATATTTCGTGAACAGAAAATAGAAATGATATACAGTGTTGAATGTAGTGAATATAAGAATGTAATGACCAGACACCCATACCTCAACAGCCCTCAGTCGTTTACAATTTAAGAAGCCTAGGTAAAGTAAAGAATTGCTAAATATAAATCCATTTCTATTCGATCATATCGATGTGTCAGTTTAATTATTGAGATGGAGGAGAAATTTGTAGAATGGTTGAAAAGTCAAAATGAGAATAACTCCCAGTCTTCTATTGCAAGAAAAAGCCATTGCTACAGGGTGGGGCGTAAGTTTGGAAGCAAATGAAAGTGCATATTATAATCCAACGAAAAATATATTTAATAATTTACAGTTATGTATTATTACATAAGGGTTTTAAGAATTTCCTTCCAAGATCTCTGGAGCGAACGCTTTAAATCATCCACACTGCGATGGAATTTACCACAGGCCTTTGATTCAAGAATGGACCATACCGAAAAGTCCATAGGATTAACATCTGGGGAGCAGGGAGGCCACATTTCTTTGGACCAAAACCGTGGAAGATGGTCATGGTACCAGTTTTGAGTGGCCTTTGCAGTATGTGAAGTCGCGCCGTCTTGCTGAAATGTCCATAGAGTGTCATTTCCGAAGTGATCCTTAGCTGACTCCAACATTGGCGTCAAAATATTCTCAATATAACATTTAGCATTGATTTTGGCGCCTTGTTCCACAAAAATTAAAGGAGATCTCCAAGTTTCTGAAACGGCGGCCCAGACCATTACTGAAGCAGGTTTCATGGTTCTGTGGACAGTTTTTCGGTTGTATGGGATGTGTTTTGCACTTTTACCAATTATTCTGTCATTCCTCCGGTTGTGAGCCATTTCCACTGTGAAATTTTTTTCGTCAGACCAAACAATTTCACCAGCCGTGCCAGACTTCAATTCTCTCAGAAGTGCTTTGCTTCTCTCCAATCTCTTTTTCTTTACAGCTTCTGACAGAGTCTGTCTCTTTTGGAGGGTGAAAGAGGACATCTTTAGGTCTTCTTTGACAACTCTTCTCATTGTTCTGGGACTCACATTAGCTGTTTTGGCTAACAATCCTATTGACCTTTTCGGGTTGCTCCTGATCTTCTCTCGGGCACATTTTATCAGTTGTTTGGTGCGTTGTGAGCGTGGTCTACCACTTCTTGGACGATCAGTCAAGTCTCCTCTCTCATTAAAACGCTTCACACACTTCCAAACAGTCGATCTCGCTATTGAGAGAGTCTTTGAAATGACGGAATCTGACTTCCCGGCACGGTGTAGAGCAATAATGGCTTCTCTTTTGTCTGACATTTTTGAATTGACTAAATTTTTGTGAAAAATAACACTGCCACGTCATAATGTAGTGTCTCTACTATAGTTCAAACCCTATCACCTACTTATGAACTTATTTTTAAGAATTATATTAATGTTTGAAAAATTGCTTCCAAACTTACGCCCACCCTGTATATTTGATAGTTTGGAATCATCACACAGCGGTTCGTGTGATGAAGTAATGAAACGAAACATCGTTAAAGTATATAGTATATTCAATTCTTATATAATGTATATACATTTTAATATTTGGTGGACAATTTCTTGTTTATTTTATTATATGGATCTTGGCTGATTTTCCAACAACGAACCAAATTTGCCGAAAACTAAGTCCCCGAGCTTTATTCTCCGAATACGTGTCTGTGGAATCTCCAATTTGCAGAAAATGGATTTACCGAAATATGAATTAGCAAAGGGTCAAATTTACCGAAAGACGAATTTGTCGAATTAAAAAGAAACTCTTTGTGAAACTTCGTGATTTTTATCATTATATCTTATGCATCAAAAAGAAGAAATTTCTTATATGAATTTGACATTACTATTACTATTTAAGTTTGTATTCCGCTAATTCCGTATCATTTAGCTTCTCCACATATATCTAACTGTATATATTAAATATAAAACTGTATATGGCATTACTAACTAGATTATGTGAGCTCGGTAGAGCGCATACCTTCGCCGCCGCTGTTAACCGTTCTCTCCCAAATTTCAATAAACTGCTAACCAAGTTTCACGCATATGGTTCAATACTTTTTGAGTTATTGAGTAATAAATGACCTTGACCTTTGACCGGATCGCTCCCAAAATTCTATCAGATGGTTCCTTGACATTGACCATTTATACCATCAAATTTCAGACAATTGTTGAATTCTTTTTGAGTTATTCAGTTACAAAGGGATTTGACCTTGATATTTTGACCTTTGACCCGATTACTCTCAAAATCTGATAAAAAATAGTTTCTGTATATTGTCCAATCGTCCCACCAAGTTTTATGCAATATGTTTCAATACTTTTTGAGCTATAAATGACCATGACCTTGACCTTTGACCGGGTCGCTCCCAAAATTCTATCAGCAGGTCACTGGACAAGGACCAATCCTTTTATCAAGGTTCATGCAAATTTGGTCGGACACTTTTTCAGGTAAGCGAATAACAAGATGATAAATAAATAAATATATGAATAAGTGAATAAATAAACGACGGCTAAAATATGACCTTCCCGCGAAGGTAAGAGGAGGTTGACAGAAATCAATGTTTTTAGCTGAAACAAATTTATTCATGTAAGAGATACCATCTTTGAAGTCTGAGGTATATTGGGAAGATGTTGTTAATTACGAACCAGATATAAGAATATCTAATAGTTAATATATTCATGATTAAAAATTAAAAAAAAAAACATGAAATGTAATAATAATTTATTTATTTCATAGCAAGAGTGTATACAATAACAATACACCAATTAGATATTATAAAATTGAACCAAGAATACAACTCTTTTCGAAGGTGTTCAATTATGATAGTAAGGTAAGGATTGGTAACAAGATGAGGATAGTTAGTGAAATAAATAATGTTTGGTAGTTATCAACACATTTTCGTATAATTTATCGCCCTTCAAATTTACAAATTATTATACTGGAGCATCAAAGATACATTTAATTGTATATAATTATAACAGGATGATTCTGTTTAGAATTTGTATTCAATTATTTTACGTCTAATAATTTAATAATCAGATGTATTTTTCCATACATGAATTTATTATAGGTACTAATTTTTATACATATATTATAATTGTATCTGTACTAATTCTAATGAAACTTTGTTGAATCGTACGTCTTTTCTATATGCTGCCATTATGATTATTTCAGGAATATTTCTAAGCTCAGTAGATTTATTTATGGACTTTATGGACTGTGAATTGCTTTGAATGTTTAATTGCTAAATTGCATTCTAGATATTAGTCTATGATATTACTGCTTTTATTTATTAAATTATATGAAAATGGTTACTAATTTTTATTTTTTAAATATTATACTGATTTATAATTATTAGTAGCCCTACAGTGAAACTGTCTGTGGTGAGTAGAAGAGATCGAAGCCCCGAACTGTTGCAATTTAGATTATAAATTGTCTTTTTTATTTTTAACATGTTTATCATTTTTTAACGCTTCTTGCAGTTTAATAGGATATCGCTAGGGTTAAGTACTTCATCAACGAGGTCCTAGATTTTTATGTTTGATGTGCTCGTAGGCATCTCTTCATTTTCTCTTCCATCCGTTAGTGCAGCCACCTGTGATTGAGATGCTTTTCTTACCGTCACATTCCTTGATAAGTGACTGTAATCTTGAATTAGCTTTTCTGCATCCATGAAAATTGTCATCAACGGTGTTATGTGATTTAGTTCATAACCATCTTCTCTTTTTGACTGTTACTTCGAGTCTCTTGTATTTCATTTCCTTTTGATGTCAGCGATATTGCCTTGGGTAACGATGCAGTCGATAAATAGCTACTAAAATTAATTAATTATTTGAAAATTTAATTACTAGTTTTTTCAGCATCTACAATTAAAAAGATAATTTTTAGCATGTTTTCTTTATGTCAATATTAATACATTATCTTTGTATTTAACATATCAAAACTTATTTGACATTGTGAAGATATTGTTCAGGCTTTATAGAAGAAATATTATACTTATCATATGTATGTTATTCATATTTTACTCAACTGTTTTTAACTAATAACATGAAAGGATTTTCATTTTTTCTAAGACAATTAAATATATTATAACACTATCCTCCTCTAATATCTTAACATTATTTCATAGAATAGTAAGAATTTTCACAAATGTTTTGATGTTGGTTTATGAATCTTAGTATACCCCAGCTTATAAAATCCTTTAATGAAGTGAATGAAATGCGTGGCAAGGTCTACCTTGACAGAGCGTATGACAACAGAACTGGCGAGAAAATAGGCGTGACGGAACACTGCAAACTTAATGTCAATATTTCCTCATCTCTATTCATGGACTAATTGCCATCGACCTGAGGATTTGAATTGCTAGTTAACATTTGTGTTTATGATAACGATATTATCTATGATGATAAAAGTAAAAAGATATATCATATCTAACTAGATTAGGTGCACTCGGTAGAGCGGCTACCTTCGCCCACGCTAATTAATGATTTTGAACTTCCAATGTTAGTTGAGTTTTAAATTTGGTTGAATTACTTATTGCAATTCGGTTGAATAATTATTGAGTTATAAATGACATTGACCTTTGACCGGATCGCTCTCAAAATTCTACCAGATGGTTCATAGACAGCTAGTGCCAAGCGTCACATCAAGTTTTAGGCAATTTGGTTGAAAACTTTTTGAGTTATGTGAATAAAAAGATGATAAATACCAATTGCCACCTAAAATATAATCTTCCGCTTTCTGCGAGAGTAATAATTAAAAAGTTTTTAATGAGTTATCAATATGTCACTATTTCGATTGATTCATGAATGCAGAATAAAAATTAGGACAGTAAAGGAAATACGAGAGATAGAATGTATATATATCCCAAAAAATTAAAGCAGGTATCACAATAGCCTTATTTGTTAATTAATTCTACTAAATGTAACCACCTCTCTAACTACCATTCAGTCTGACGTTAAAGTTATATTTGGTAAATATGGTGTTCTAGATGTATTGAAGCAAATCGCTGCTAACATATTAAAAGCAACAAGAAAGCAATGTAAAATTAAATCAATAAATAATAAATATATCTATATATAATATAATGAGACAAATTCAAAATTAAAACTAATTCTTATTTTATAAGTAAATGTACCCACTTTTACAAATAGTTAGATGGCACTATCGTTACTATTCGGTAACGTTTTCAAAAAGTACCTCGTAATTCTCTTTAACTTTATGATGACAATTTATATACAAAGACATATTAAACCATAAAATGGAT
The DNA here is from genome assembly GCA_947561585.1 of Caprella mutica. Taxonomy (NCBI): domain Eukaryota; kingdom Metazoa; phylum Arthropoda; class Malacostraca; order Amphipoda; family Caprellidae; genus Caprella; species Caprella mutica. The sequence continues at coordinate 29,786 of CANNZV010004206.1, forward strand.
GACTAATTTACAATATATTTATTAGCCAAACATAATAATAACTCCACCAAATAATATTATATAAATAATATTTATTTCAAGTCCTACATAATTTGTTCTCTATATCTATTATTTATTGCATTCTGATTATTTGACGAAATCCTGATCTAATATTCCACGTTAAAATTTCTTGTGACTGAAGAGAATGTACGAAGGAGTCATACGCAGAAAGATGTTATAAATTTTAAATTTGACTAATTGGTCTCCTTCTGGGAAATTTTACTAAATTTATGAAGTGCAGCACAAGAAAACGAAGAAAAGTTGTACATCTTTTTATTTTTCAGAGCTTTCTAATAATATAATATTCATTATCAATAACCTTATTTAGACTAATTTTAAAGAAATATATAGAATTAAGAAGTATTTTGGATCCCAAAAATAATAAAGTCTCCTAAATAGTTAATACAAATTGAAGAAAATGTTAAAATGAAGAAAAGGAAAAATAATGAGTTATTGGAATATCTTTTAGAACAAATAAACCCGATTGCTCCCCTCCATTTATTTCAATTCGTAACCATTCTATCGATTATAATCACCCAATTTAAGGAGGAAAACTTCAAAATTTGGCAAACTACTAACTAGTGTGATATTAATACATTGGAATCTATATATATTCATTCTCCTTCGCTCAATGAAAAAGCCAGTTCCTTCAATTTAACTATTTTGGTTAATAACTTATTATTTTTCCTTTTCTTCTTTTTTAATTTTCTTTAATTTGTATTAAATATTTAGGAGACTTTATTATTTTTGGGATCGAAAATACTTCTTAGTTCTATATATTTCTTTAAAATTAGTCTATATAAGGTTATTGATAATGAATATTCTATTATTTGAAAGCTCTGAAAAATAAAAAGATGTACAACTTTATCGTCGTTTCCCTGGTGCTGGCTGCACTTCATAAATTTAGTAAGATTTCAAAATGTGTTACATCATTACTAACAAAGGAATGCTATTGATATTATGGGACAGAAAATTATCAGTTTATTGAATATATTGTTGATTTAACTTGATTAGGGAAATTATAAAAAGAGTTCGAAATTTTGTATGTAGTGGTATAGATAGACCTTCCAACGGACTCACATTTCTCGTGAACCTTGGTATGTAGCTTAACATTAATTAGACTACTCTTATGTTCTAAATCTAATAACTGGAACAACTAACTATATATTTACATGTTCGAAACTAATCCTTTGTTATTTCATACTCTCTGTACAAAATCTAAACCAGTAGAATCATTGGAAATTGCCATAGTCCGAGAAGTTCTTGGTGTAGACTTCTGCAGCCTTCATCATTTGCTGAAGTTGACCCTGAATGTAAAGTATACAAAAATTAGAATTTCCTCAGACAATGATCGAATAATAACATATATATTTATTTATGTGTATTTCAACTTTCTATAAAATTGAAGAGCGTAAAGTATTGCTTTTTGAACATTATCAGAATCTCTGAAGCTTACATTCATGTCAGAATAACAGTTTTATATTTCTATACTAATATAATATAATAGTTTTATGACGAAGTTAGGCAAATATCTATAATTATTATCCCTATTCATATTAAAATGATTATCATAACTATAAAAGTATTAATTGATTTTATACTTTTTTTGTCATAAAATTGGCTGCAAATGGTATTATTGAATAAATTATCATTCATGTGATTGCAGTTTTTATTTCACATATTCTTTTTAAACATAAGCTACATCTGTATAATTTAATCAAGTAATTGGCAACCCACTGATAATTAGAGAGGGAATCAGTGTCAATATAGTGAGCACAATTTAAAGTGTTAAACATCACCTTGGGGTGTCAGATTTTCAAACACTCTATACCTATTTATAGAAAAAAACTAAACTCAGTATTTAAAATTGAGAATTCATAAGAAATGTCGGTATATATAAATTCTATTTAAATTATTGTTAAATAACCATCATATAACTACTAAGATGCCATTCCTATATCTTGTTGTTTGTATTCTGCATGCTCTTTGCATAATTAACTTTGTAGAAGCTGAAATCATTTCATAATGTACATAAACAAATATCTTCCCATACACTATGTTCCACAACTAAACAATCGTTATACTTTTTGTTTGTTTATATGTATTACTAATGTGTCCAATATGTATTAGAATCTAAAATCTCGAGAGCATATCCGGCATTAATAGAATACAGATTTTATTGAAGGAGTATGTTTAATTATTTATATACAAGAGCATCTACTAATTTATTATAATATTGCAGAGTGAAATATTAATATTATGTATGGTTACCTCATCCACGATGGCATTAGGGTGTGATCTTCTGAGCATGACTGCTGTCCTGTAAACATCAATGTCCTGGAACACCTTGAGTCTGTCGATAGTGTTGATGATGCCTATCATCAGACCACACGCTGTCACACCATCACTGTACAGGAGTAAGATGGGATAAAGAATGGTAATTATATTACTATTATACCATTATTACCTATCATCAGACCACACGCTGTCACACCATCACTGTACAGGGGTAAGATGGGGTAAAGAATGGTAATTATATTACTATTATACCATTATTACCTATCATCAGACCACATGCTGTCACACCATCACTGTACAGGGGTAAGATGGGGTAAAGAATGGTAATTATATTATTATTATACCATTATTACCTATCATCAGACCACACGCTGTCACACCATCACTGTACATTGGTAAGATGGGGTAAAGAATGGTAATTATATTATTATTATACCATTATTACCTATCATCAGACCACACGCTGTCACACCATCACTGTACAGGGGTAAGATGGGGTAAAGAATGGTAACTATATTATTATTATACCATTATTACCTATCATCAGACCACACGCTGTCACACCATCACTGTACAGGGGTAAAACAAAACAATGATATTTTTTATTGAATGTTTATGTTCTATATATATTTTTAATTATTTGGAAGAGAAGTAGCTTGTATGTAGATGTCGTTTTTAAATTAAATTAAATACTCTGCAATTTTGTGCTATTCCACATGCCCTGTTTCGGGTCGTTTGCGAATTCCTTGGTGCGCGTTATCAGTATTGTATGGAGAACATTTGCCATCAATTTGAACATTTGTCAAGTTAATTCTTCAATCACACTTGTATTCTGTTCGAAGCAATTCCGTTTTACTATGTTTTCTTTTCTCGTTAGTCAAATTAAGTGTGTATATTTTTTCTGACGCCCTGTATTGGTCCATCCATAATACTTTGTATCAGAGTGTAGAAGTTACAGGCATAAAGTCAACTTACCTTTAATGTATATAATCAAATTGTCACTTGATCTCAGTTAATCTTTCTCTTCACATTAATTTTACTTTTGAGTTGGTAGGTAAATCATTTTGGCTGACGTCATAAATATTATTGTATCTTATTCAAATTTTTTATTAACTTCAATGAAGTGCGGTAAATGACTTGAAAGTTGACACCGTAACCTCATAGTATTCAATATTTCACGGGAATGGCAAGAAATACAATTATTTCATGAATAATCTTAACATAATTTTTTGTTGTTGTTCAAGAACTTCTAAAAGCAATATTAAAAGGTTAATGAGAGTTATTTTTTTCGTTCGAGCAATTGTTCTTTCGAGCAATTTTTCATTCGAGCAATTGTTTTTCGAGCAATTGTTTTCGAGCAATTTACCTAGAAGCGTTAATATTAGGTATTCAGCCGCCCTTCAGGATTAAAACTCAAATTTATGTATTATTTGATTCAAGCTAAAATAATTTGGATAAATAATACAGTTAAATTAATTGATTTGAACACATTTTAAGTGAAGTATGATTTACCCTATTACATTTTTATTTACTCTTATTTAATTTAATTACTACCACATGTGCTATATCTCCGCATTCAAAGCATACATAGATATAGCAATGAGAAGCTGATTTGTAATGACTCACCCACACACGAAGAGAGGAGGCGTGGCATTTTTTTGGGAGAGCAAAATCTCTGCAACTCTCACAGGTTCAGACAAGTCACGAGGATTTGAGACACCACGCTTCCAGTTTTGAACTTCGTAAACGTTGATTTTCTGAACTCCCTATAGTAAAAGAATGAAAAAAAAATAGATTCCAAAAAACAGTAAGGACTAAGAAAAGTGAGACTTTAAACATCCTTCTAATATTTCTCCAGAAACTTAAATTTCAAGATCACATAAATAAATAAAATATTTACCTTCTTTCTAGAATCGAGAGTGATTTCGCTCACTATCAAGTTAGGAACTAATGAATTTCTGCTGATGCACTTGATAACATTGTTGTTAACTTCAAAACTGCTGTCAACAACTGAGGGGTAGAACTCTGGAAAATTCTGTATAGAGAAAATATATTTCAGTTAAATTTTTGAATGCTAATGTACCTGTTTTCAAATTGTACTATTTATCGAATTCTAAACTAACTTCATCAAATTCATTGTTCAGGACAATCATTTTTGAAGGTCCGTTTGTTTGCACTAGGTTCCAGAATTTGTCCAGATCGTCCTTGAAGGGATGTTGAGTCGCAATGTATTCAACACCGATTTCCAAACCTTGGAATTTTACAGCGTTGATGTACATCATTTCACCATTTGAACCCTACCGAAAACAATGGAAATAATTAGTTCTATTACATTCAATGAATCAAGTTCTCTTTATTTCAAACAATATTGACAATTACAAAATATTACTTGAATGTAGACACGATGCGAATCTGGAGCCAAGTATTGATGATTTCGATTACGACTCAAGTTATCAGGGTGACTTGCTGTGGAACAGATCAGAGAGTTTGGAAGTCTTGCAAGTCGTTGGTATTCTTCTAAACATTTTTTCTGTGAAGATTGCAGTTTTTCACTGAGTTCAGACACGAGGAATGAATTTTTTTTGCCGAAGAGCATTTCATCCAAGAGGTTTAGGCACAGCTTGAACTGCACTTGGTTTTCGATCAATCTGCCTCTATCTGACCTAAGTTGTCTGATAACTTTGAATATGTCGAGGGGCATTTTAGGGAGAAAATAGTCGTAGCAAATTAGACAGAAGAGAACTGTTCCGGTGCGGCCGATTCCTGCCGAGCAATGGACCACAGCATGAACTGGGGGAAGGAATATAAATTTAACTCTCGTATTCAATTGCCAATTTGTTCGTAATAGAAGATCTTGCACATAAGATTATATTAGTAAATGACTTACTATTAGTGTGGTTAGTCGCAATATGTAGTATCATTTGAGAGAGAGTTCTTGGTTCAGATGGAACTCCATGGTCAGGCCATTGAGTGAAATGGTAGTGGGTAACTTGACGTTGGACAGAATTTTGAATTTCGACCTTTAAACGAAAATGTTGGATTTTAAGTCTTGAAAAGAAGTAGTACAATACTCTTCAAAATTAGCTGCTCCAATGGTTATGAAAGGTACAATAAATTTATGTTTTGCCTTTAACTCCGACTGTAAATATAAAGAATATAGAAAGTGTGGAAAGGATCTAACAATTTAAGATTGAACATCATATAAACTATTTTAATTCTCTATAAACTATATAATATTGAATTCAAATGATAAGGTTCGTGAGCCTAAATTTATTCAATAATTAGAAAAGTAGTTTATGGGAATACCTTTCGTAATAATCTAATATATCTGGTTTATGGCCCTATGAGAATATAGATCAGTATTATTATATTTTATGAGTCGAGCCATTAATAACGCCAAAAAATAATAACTATATGCTAATGGTCACCTGAACTGTGGATATTGTGCAGAAAGATTTGATTTCACGCTTCACAACTGTTATTACGCCTTCTGGTGACTGAATTTGTATCGGGGATTCGGGACGCACATATTCACCAACTTTAGCCTGGAATATTAATTTCGTTGAAACAGCTTCAAATACCTACATACATAAATATAATTCTGCTTGTGAACTATCATTGTACCATATTATTATCATAAAATGTACATTTAAATAATACCGAATCTATTCTCACAATTCCTTTTTCGACAAAGTTGAGCTACGATTGTATCATACTACTACTATAAAATGCACTTTTGAAGAATGGATGTAGAAAATAATTCTGAATATGAAATGCAATTAATTGTATCATATTATTACTTTAAAATGCACATTTAAATAATACCGAGTATGTACTCACAATTCCTTTTTCAACAAAGTTGGCAACCATAATTATCACGTTGACTTCTTGTTCAATGATCATCCTCCAAAAGTCTGCGATTGTACTAACATTGTTGTCTTTCGGACCTTGAGACGCAATGTACCTCCTGTTCTTGGACACGCTCTGCAATCAAGAAAATGAAACTAGAATATCGAATTTTAGATGAAGATTTGAAACATTAACCTCTAATTTAAATTCTAAAAATATTATAAATATAAATAAATTAAGGTTAACAGAAGAACAAACAAATGTGTGTTTACCGTTATGTGGTTAGCATTTATGTAGTCAGTTGAAGGGTCTCCTCCCTGAATTCTCAGTTTAACTCGAGTGTCATCATCTGGTGAGAAAAGAAGATACTTAAATCTTTCTGAAGAGTGGAGAGGGTCACAATGATCCCCCTTTCGATATATTTTATTCTAAATTTCCTGAGATTTCATGGCTGTTTAAATTTGCAATTTATCACATAATTTTCACAATAAAAGATAAACTCAGGGTAAAATTTTGAATGAATGTATATTTCTTCGACATTATATTGGTTTTAACGATTAAGAATTAGAATTTTGTCAAAATTTCGATTTTTAAACACTTTTTTTGTATTCGAGGTATTGTGTCTGAAATACTAAACTCCAATATGTTGAAGAAATCTATTTTCTGTTTCGATTGCTCATATTAATATAGTATATTTACCATATCTGTGTAAACTAGGGAATTTAATATGTCAATAATAAACAATTTTAAACACAAACATGGTAGATTGTTCTTGTAGCGGTTCTTCCTCCTATTTTGATTGCTCTCTCCATCGCTTGTTGATTTTGGATAACATCTTGGAATCTCCTGCACAAGGAATACAATTTTATTGAAGTTTTTTTCGTATTGAATTTTTCATTTTCCTTCAATGGAACTTTACCATACCAAGAACTTTTCGATTGCTCCGTAAGAGTTAATCTGAGAATGGAGATATCCTTCCATGTCCACGAAAGACACTGCCTCATCTTCGAGCGATTCCATTTGAATTCCTGTAGAAGAAAAAATGTATGAATGATATTGAAGGAGAGTGGGTCTTTGATAGCAATTAGTACCAAATGAACCATAATCTACTGTAAACAAGCCTCGTGTTTTTAATTGGGATCTGTAATGTTTGCTGGTTTGAGAGAGTATTTCCTCAGTAGCTAAAACAGTCGATTCAGTTAATTCTCTTAAATGAGAAAATTCTTCCCAAACCTAACCAGTTACAGACCTATTTTGCCTACTAATTGTCTCTTCAAACTTCTTAAAAAGGAATTGAATGTAAGTCATCGCTGAATGAATTACACAACGTATTTCGATGGTTGAGAGATAAAAAGGAAGTCCTGACACTATTTGAGTGCCATTTGTTCTCCCTTCAAATAGAAAAAAGGAACTTTAATCAGTATTTTTCGATTTTCAATGAGCACTTAACACGTTGGTAGAAAGTAGAGGTTGATTTGGAACTTTCGTTCAGAACTTCCTGTTAGATAGGGTGTTTAACGAGAAGCATAATTACTTCCGAAAGCAGCATCTACGTACGTACCACAAGGAAGATGCATCAATTTCAAGTTTGTTCCTCGTTTCGATGAACGATATCACATAAAATCTCTCAGTGGGCTTAGGGGTTTATGCACATCGATGAACTGACCAATAAATAACATGCTCTCGCCGCTCAAATACCGAGAGGATTACGCAGATAAATATTAATTGGATAGTGAATGAAGTTTCCATAAACTGACTTCTGAAGATTTGATGAATTGAGAAGAGAATTAAAAGAATTTGAGGATAATTAGCTTAGAAAACCAAGACTGAAGGCCATCGTCATTGAAAAATAATATAATACCGAGGTAACTATGATAAAGAGATGGCCAATAAGTATGGCCATTGATCAGAACCACTATCTGTCAGGAAAAATCCTTTAGGAATGTCCGGGAACTTGAAGACAAAAAGAAGTCATTACTACACTAGAAACTTTATTTTCCGAAAATATCTTATAATCCCTTATCATTCAGTTTCGAATTACCCGCTCGAAAACTTTCATATGCGATAAATATAAATCTTTTCAATTAAACCAACAACTGTGTTACTGAATTTTGAACACATTAGAGTTGACATCTTCTGTTATATGTAATCAGAGACACTGAAGAAGTAACATAAAATTAAAACGAAATATCAACCCTATCGAACATAGTAGAACAAAAGTAATCTTATTAAACTACTCATATTGATACATTATGGTTCCGATTACTCTCTCTTGTGCTTTCATTTACCGTTCTCATAGATAGGCTGTGCTGTTACTGCTTCCTTTGTAAGTAATTTCTGAGGAGTGTCCTTTGTAGATTTAGTTCGAACCTGGGCAGACAGAAACATGTAAGGAATTATAAGGAAAATAGTTTTTATGAATATATAATTCTTTATAATAAGAAATTAATATACCAAGGATGGCAGTTTTATACATCGAATATTACCTGCAACTTTTCGTGCTCGTCAGATGATGCTTTCTCTGCGAAAAACAAGAACAAAATACAAGCTGAATGATAAACAATATCTAGATTCTACGTACAACATATGTTACAAATTTACCGACTAATGTAGATTCTGATTCATTAGTTTGCATCCCTTTATCATTTCCTGTTTCACTTTTCCCTTCCCTACATTTTCGGTAGACGAAAAGTCTGTGAATGTATTAGATATTTTATTTTATTATTTAATTATTATTTCATAGAAACCTTCAACAAATAGTTGTAAATAGTTGTAAAGTCATTCTAAGTTTCAATGCACATTAGATCACTCATATAATTACCCAATGAGAAGTGACGCGATTAGTACAAGAATAACGATCAAGAACACTACCCAAAGATTTTGACTAGGCTGATGAAGTGATCCACCAGCTGTGAAGGTTATTTTAGGTTCTTCTACCAGTAGCCTGTCAACTGAAAAGACAAACGATCATGAAAGAACAACCGATCAATATTAGATCATTTACTCTAAATATCTTCCAAATTGTTACACTTACTGTTTAGTTTGAGTTCGATGAGCGGGAAAACAGAATATACCTCTCCACGAACCAAAGGTGGATTGTTAGGTGAGTCACCTGAACCTACCGTGAATTCTCTATCGCTCTGAATATAAAAAGTAAATAGTTCACTGTCCTGCTAATTGCCATTATATTTACTATTCAGATGTAGCATAAATATGACAAATATTAACATTCAACAAACCTCAACAACCCCGGCCACATATGATTTAGTTCCCGATTCTTCTTCTCCTGAACGCTTCTTTCTCATTCTAGCTCTGTTGTATTCGTTATAAAGATCAGTAAAGTTCATCCTTTCCTCTCCGTATCCTCTGACGACAATGAAGACCACATTTCTAGTTGAATGAAATTTCATTAGGTTGGCTATGGCTATTTATTATTTGTATTATTACAGTTATAACGATGCTAGCTTGGTATGCGATCTGTGAGGTTTATGTGATCTGATAATGCATTAGTATTTTTATTTTAATATGTTGATTTTTCTGTTTAAATATCTTAAGTAAAACAAACAATACAAACGAGATATTTTGTCCTCAATAAATTTCAATATTTCATTAATGAAATTTATTATATAATAAAAAAATATATAATAAATAAATAATATTATATTATGTATACATTTTATTATATTAACGAATAAATAAATAAATTTCATTATATCATTTATCTTGTATACCTGGATCTTTTATATTTGGTAATAAATTCTAACCAGATCGCATACCAAAACAGTCATTGACACTCAGATCGTATACCAAAATAGCACCATTATTTATATGTATATTTTTATAAATTAAATAAGATACACACATTGAGGAATCTCCTGATTCGATTTTAGGTATTTTGATTACTATCGTAGTATTGGTGATGGTGCCTGGTAAGATTTTATCAGTAATCACTGGTTCAGCTAGTTTGGTGTTAGTAGCTGTTTCTGCCACACTACTGCAAGCCTTTACGTTACAGCATCCACTTTTCACTAGATATTCGGAACTGGGTCTCAACCCGGTAAACTGCAAATATTGAACCAATGATTAGTTTTAAAATTTTGTCTCAAAATCATACTAGAAAAGTTCATTTAATTTATTGTTCATAATTCCTACAGTGAATGTGTATTCCTTCTGTGGAGTGACTGAATTTTTGGAGCTATTTTGCTGAAGAACACTCTCCTCATGCAAGCTAGTCCAGCAACTTGGTTGTTCCCCTAAGTACTGAGATGTAGTGACTACAACATCAATTTCGTTAAGAGCGTTCATAGGCATCAGTGTGGGTTTGCCTGGAGCTGAAATAATTAATATAATAGTTATCTTATTTCAGATTGGTGATGTAAAATAGTTATGTAATATGTATGTTAGATTAACAAATTGAAAAGACTTCGAATTCAATATACCTGTTGGTGTCGTCAATCCAATAACAGTTTCTGAATCATCTGAACATGCGGTACGTGCATCACTACTTTTGCAGCTCTGGACCTTGAAAGTCAATGTGTTATGTTATGATACATGACAATATTAAATATATTAAAAGTATTAAATAATAGAGGAGAATCATTTGAAAACAACCAAATTAATTGAATTCTTAAACCAGTTACTATGGTCTATGTTAAATAAATATATAACTAACATTCTACTACACATTGGAAACAACGACGTATTGCCATTGCTCTCAACCGTGTTCCAATATTCTATGGGTCTCTGTACTGGTCTTTGATGTGATTTGCTGTGAAAAAGGCTGTACCTAATATGCGCAGCTGAAGACTCGCGAGAGTAGAGTTGTGCTTTGAATAGTTCATTTTTCTATATTTTCATTTGCTCTATTATAGCATTTCAATTTTTAGTGAATTGCAGAAAGTCAAAGTTAAATGAGCCTACAGTAAACCTTTGCACCAACATTTCTCTCTTGTTGATAAATCGAATGAGGGTTTTTAATTGTTAAATAAATTATGTTATATTATTCTTAAAAATTAGGGTTAAAATAATATATTTGATTTTAATTATCAACTGCAGCGCCATCTTCTGGTGAACATCTTAGGTACCACTACTGATAGAGAGCATGCGTACGATTATGAACTGTTTATGTGTATGTTTTTATTCACGTTCTAGTTTAAATTAATAATTAGTTCCATTTACGTGTATTTAGGATGAAGTACAGTTATTAAATAAAATATTAAATAATTACGTGTATTTATGATGAAGTAAAGTTATTAATTAAAATATTAATTAATTACGTGTATATATGATGAAGTAAAGTTATTAATTAAAATTTTAATTAATTACGTGTATTTATGACGAAGTAAAGTTATTGATTAAAATATTAATTAATTACGTGTATTTATGATGAAGTAAAGTTATTAATTAAAATTTTAATTAATTACGTGTATTTATGATGAAGTAAAGTTATTGATTAAAATATTAATTAATTACGTGTATTTATGATGAAGTAAAGTTATTAATTAAAATATTAAGTGATTACGTGTATTTATGATGAAGTAAAGTTATTAATTAAAATATTAATTAATTACGTGTATTTATGATGAAGTAAAGTTATTAATTAAAATATTAATTAAATACGTGTATTTAGGATGAAGTAAAGTTATTAATTAAAATATTAATTGATTACGTGTATTTAGGATGAAGTACAGTTATTCAAACAAACAGATCGTTGCGCCATTCCTGCCAGTGCTGTCAACAAGTCCGACAAATGCATATGCTAATATACTTTTTTTCTGTTTTTTTTTACGTTGTAATTCAGACGAATACATTTTCACAGTTATAATACAAAAAACTAACAGTATATTTTTACAATAAGTGTCAATAATTTTACCTTCACAGATTACAGAAGGTTATATTTCAGGCGACATTTATTTATTTATTACATGTGCTTACTGCCTCTTCAAACTCTACCTCTCAATAACAACCGTTATTGAGAGTGAAAGACTGAGCTTGTTATGGAATGAGGTTGTTATGAGAATCAATGTGGGGTCAGAACATTGTATCGTACTCTCATTTATTGGCAGTTGTAATGAAGGAAGTTGAGGTTCAAGTAGATAATTGTTATATCAGATTTATTAAATAAAATCTCTGCACGTCAGTGCTTCAGTGTTTTCAACAACAACTCAGAGAGAAAATTAAGAGGAAAACTGGAAGTATCTTGTAAGGAAGAAAAATGGACTTTCATCTCACAAAATTGACTATCTTGCCTATAACTAATTATCCCACCTTTAAACTGTAGTTGACATTGAAGTTGAGATTTTCTAGCTGGTAGCAGATATAACCCTCTGAGGATTCACAGAGAGATGTGGGATTTACAGTTTTTCTCTCCCACCTATTCTTATTTGTGTAGCTGAGTTTGTAGGATTGAATTGAGGCAAGGGATGGACAGGGTATCAACCATTCCAAGAAGAGGGAATTGTTTGTTGCTCCACTGACTTTAAAATCTTGAACAACTTCTGGCTCTGCATTTTTTATATTTATGATAATTAGGAGTATCAAACGCGTCATTTTGTATCAAAATTTAATATTAAATCATCAAACTTACTTTCTGCCTCCTTTGTAGAAAAAACACCATGAGTAGACATAGATTGGCCAATGGAGTTCTCCAAATAGACTGTAATGGAGTATTCTGTGTAGCCTTCCAAGCTCCAGATATCCTTTCTTAGAGCTGTGGAGTACGTGAATTTGTCCTCAATGATGTCCTCATATGGTGTGGCACTGGGACATTTTGGTAATTTCTTTATTTTCCAAACCGATGTGATATTTGGACCATGTAACTTCTTGCATTCAGATGCTATTCCAATATTACATTGTAGAGATTTATATTGTGATGTAGAACTGCAACTCAGATCTCCCCATTCTATATCAGGAACTGAAAAATATAAGAAGTCTTGAATGGCGTGGTCATAACGTACTAAAAGGGAAGGTACGAGTGTTATAGATTTTCGATAATTTTGTCAATAATGGAATAAACATAATTAATTATGTAATTTAATATAGTTTGTTAATTTAAATAATGATTAATAAATATTATATAGAGTAATTAAATTTAAGAAAGCAATTTCTCTATTGATGAATCGTATAACTTTTTTTCGATTAACTCTATAAAGAAGTTTGGACTAACAGGGCTTGTTTCTTATTGATATGCAGATTGATAGATTATTATTGATTATTTTCCTGTTGTAAACATGATGAATCTGAATATTTTTAGATCACAATAAAAAAAAAAAAAAATAATAGAATCGTTGGATTCTACCTGGTACGTGGGGTCGGAGTGCAGCATAAGAGTAGTATATTTAAAAGTACAGCTATTTTAAATAATTAAAAAATTAATGAACAATTTTATCTCTTTTATTTAATTAATTATAATGTCTTTCACATTTTGTATATATCTTTCAAATAAAAATAATATACAAAAAAAAATATTGGATACTTATTGAAATTTAATTAAATTAACTTAATTTGTTTGTATTATATTTTCTATTTTGAAGACCCTTTTTAATATTTTAGGTAAATAATTTAATCAATGAAATAGTTATTATAATCAATATAATTTTTCAATCGTAGTATTATTGAATACTATGTTACTATCTTATGTTGTACTCCAACGCCACCAGGTGTCACCACAATCTATTCCTTTTCTCGTCCTCATATGGCTTACTTAATATACATATTAAGTATGTATATTAAGTAAGTATTAAGCTTAATAAACATAACGTAAACTAATATACATATCAAGTATGTATAATTGTATATTAAGTAAGCCTAATACACAAACTGCTGTATTCTCATAAACTTCGTATTTACAAAAAATACGTATCTTTTCAAATTATTCAAAATTCTGGAAATAGTTTATAAGTAAATATAGTGAATATATTTGTAATTCAATTAACTATTGCTTATTTACGCAATCAATCCAACATTATGTGAACGTTAATTAAGATTCAAGTTAATAATGTAAACAACTTAGGCTATCATTAAAACCCAATTTTCTCTGAAAATATACATAGAGATATTATAGCCAGACTATTTTTAATATTATTTTATATTTAAAAATAAAATTTCATAGTATTATGAAATAAAATTTCCTAATATCATTAACTATAATTAATGTTTATACATCATATTATGTTAAAATGTTTTATATGAAAATAAAACCCACACATCCTTTAAAGTTATTTTATTTGCATTACAGATTCGCAAAATATTGGAGTATCACTTACCTTCATTTGGAGGTGTGGAGAAGGTGTGACAAGTAGGTGTGGATTTACCTCCTCTATTCACTCCAACAACACAAACTTTGTACTTTGCAGAGTACCGAAGGTGATTATTGTAGTCAAGTATCACCTCAGTGTCAGTCACTGTAACTGTTGTCCCAGTGGGACTAATCATGTACTGGCATCCAATGTATTTAACAAACTGAAAATTAAATGTCTGTTACAATCTTCTCAAAAAGAAATGTATTTATTATCGTGATAGTTTGTTACATATTCATGAGTCTTACCTTCGTAGTTACTTCGTAGCTACTACAATAATTAGCTTTATTCCATACGATGAGAGTTCTATCAGAGGTGAAATTTATTCGAATGTTGTCTGGAGACGCGGGGGCTGTTGAGAAGATTTTAAAAGATTAAAAGCATACTTAATTTTATAATGAGTCCTTATATTCAGTCCCCCTCTATTTTTCTCTGTAAATAAATAAAAAATTCTAATATCTGAATAACAAGTTAACAGTAGAATTTTATCAGAATATCACTAATTTCTTGTCGTTAGTTGAAACTTTGTGTGTACGAATTGTTAAGATATTACAGTTCAAAATGAAAAGATCATATATACAAAAAATATGCAAAAATTATTATATTTATGGAGAAAATTTGAATGTTTGAAGCATTGAATTTATATTTTCAAAGCATACTTCCAATAGTAATAAATCATACAATTTAAAAAAATATATGACAAGTAATGACAACTAAGTAATGACATTTGCAATAATTATTCATTTTGTGTTTCAGTAACACAACACTGGGATTTAGTAGGTAAAAATAGCCCATTCATTATATTAAGTGTGAAAAAAGTTGTCAAAACAACAATTTTTAATTAATTTTAATTACGGTGGGCAAATGGTCATTAATTGATAACCTTGAGAACTACTAATGGAGAAACTAGAAATTTTATTAAAAATATGATGCTAATTTCAATTTTCTCTCTTTCTACGTAATGTTTAGAATGATTCACACAGCTTTTATTTCTTACGATATGGTAGCGTGGTAACAGTTTTCGTCTTGCCATCCAATGTTATTTGATAAAGAGTATCAGCTGTCAGAGATCCGATTGGATAGTCTGGGAAGTAACTGGATGTGTTAAGTATGGTATTTGCACCATCCATAACAAGGATAGAATACCTCACTCTGGGACAGAGTGGTCCATTTCGGTGTACCTGGCGATAAGAG